>CABHPH010128882.1:0-15905 GCA_902168325.1 Peromyscus nudipes | reverse complement strand
GGTCTCTCCTCCCATGTCATCTATCCCCCAGATCCAGTCCTCCTCCTTTCTCTTCAGAAAGGGCTGGTCTCCCAGGGATATCAACCAAACATGGCTGTTGCTAGAGTTTTCCTGCCTGGCCCACAGACAGGACAAATCTTTGTCACCCTCCAGTCCCACAGCCGCTCAGACCCAACCAAGTAAACACAGAGACTTATATTGCTTACAAACTGTATGGCCGTGGCAGGCTTCTTGCTAACTGTCCTTATATCTTAAATTAATCCATTTCTATAAATCTATGCCTTGCCACGTGGCTCGTGGCTTACAGGCATCTTTACATGCTGCTTGTCCTGGTGGCAGCTGGCTGTGTCTCCTTCCACCTTCCTGTTCTTTTCTCCTGTCTGTTAGTCCCGCCTATACTTCCTGCCTAGCCACTGGCCAATCAGTGTTTTATTTATTGACCAATCAGAGCAACACATTTGCCATACAGAACATCCCACAGCACATGGCATGTCAAGTTAAAATAAAACTAGGTACATCCTTTCATATTAAGGCTGGATGAGGCAACCCAGTAGGAAAAAAAGGGTCCCAAGAGCAGGCAAAAGAGCCAGAGATAGCCCCAGCTTCCACTGTTAGGAGTCCTGCAGGAACACCAAACTATACAACCATAACATATATGCAGAAGACATGGGTCAGAGCCATACAGGCTCCCTGATTGTAGGTCCAGTTTCTGTGAGCCCCTATGAGCCCTGGTTGGTTGATTCTGTGGGTCATTTTCTTGTGGGGTCTTGACTCCTCTGGCTCCTACAATCCTTTCTTGCCCTCTTCTGTAGGATTCCCTGAGATCCACCTAATGTTTGTCTGTGGGTCTCTCTGTCTGGTCCCATCAGTTGCTGGATAAAGCCTCTCTAATGATGATTATGCTAAGTTCTGAAGACTAAGCATTCTTAAACTTACTAAATTCCTGTCAACTTGCCATTTGTTTTAAAGCCTGTCAGATGTGAGAGGAAACACAGGGTTTCTTTGGTGGCAAAGGTGAAATAAGACGAAGCGTTGGCTAGGTTCAACACTGATGTATCTTTATAAAGTTTCAGAATCCAGAATGGGAAATGAATAAAAAAATCCTTCTTATTTCACAAATTTCAATAGAGGGAGCATGTTGTAACATCTTAGCCTTCTAAGTGAGTTGCTGGGATGGTATGGGAATTGCTTAGTAGTTTGATTTAGTGTTCCAAATTTCCTGCTATGCTAAAGGCTTGATCCACAGGTCTTGCTATTGGGAGGTGCTAGACTAGGGTCTGGAGATTAATGGGAGCCCTTTGGTTCATTTGGGGATATGTTCTCCAAAATGACTGTAGAGCCCTACCTATTCTCCCTCCTTTTCCTTCTCCCTCCCATCATTCTGCTTGCTTCCTTTGCTTTCTGGCCCTAGACATTACTGTTTAACCTGACACATGCCACTATGATATACTAGCATCCACACTGCTCTTCTGAGAACTGAGCCAACTCAGGAAACATGCCAATGAAGCTCAAAACTATCAATCAGCTAAATAAACCTTTCTCCGTATAGATAACTTAATTTAGCAATTCATTTAGTATCATGAAGCTGACTGGTAAAGCAATGTCCACAAAATGTGTAAAATTCAGTTTCCTTGCTTACTTATCATGCAGAAAGACTTTTTTGAGCTCCAGTGGCACAGCAGATTTTCATCTAGGTGTGGGAGATACAATAATGAGAAAAAGTAACAAAGCTACTTCTTCATATTTTAGTGCAGGTTTTGTAATCAAGAGAATGTGTAAGGGAGGGTAGGACTGAGAGTTGAGATACATAAGAGACTCTGTCTCTTTACTCATTGCTTCCTTGTTTGCCAGTATTGATCAAGGTTGGCTTGTGAGTTGCCAGCCAACTCCCATGTTACTTTTTCTAGGTTTATATCCCCTTCTTCACTATATTTTCATAGAATATAGTAGTGTGTTTCATGATTACTTTTGCTACTTCTTAGCTTTATTTTCTTTCTCATTAAAAATTTCACTAGTGTAAATTCAATTTTCTGTTTTTGAACAACCTCTTTTTTTTCTAATAATAGGATCCCTCTCTCCTGTTGGAATTCTTCCTCAGCACACAGTATCTCTTTAGCTTTTCACTTTAGGTCCATCCTGCCAAACAGAGTCAACCCTTGAGAGATGAGTATAGAACATTAAAAGAGCTCTGTTTTCCATCTAAAGAACAAGACAAGACACCTTGTGTCTTCATCTTCATGGAGCTGGAAATATTTTCACTACTAGTCAGTAGGGATATGTCTGCATAAGGCACTGGTATGAAAATGACTCAGACTCATAGGAATGTTATCTGGAAAATAGTAAATATTTAAACGTTGTGTGTCAAACATTAAACAAAGGCAATAGAATTTCTGGAACATACCTGAGCATGGAATGAAGAAATAGTTCTGCACTCCTCCATTTGCCCCCATGCTTACATTCTGATATAACTCTTGTCCTCAGTCACACTGCTGTAAAGGAAGGTCAGTTTCCATTGTGTGTCTTGATATCCAATAACTGAGAGCATCAAAATTCATACAGTGCTTTTATACATGGAGACTTTGTGTATCCTATGACACTTTCTAAGAATAATGCAGCTATGTCAATAAGTAGAAAGGTAAAGACACCAGAACAAGAGAACTTGACTTTACAGCTTATAATATCCATGATCACAATCATATTCTTATGAAAAATTTCCTCATCCAATTTGTGTGTGTGTATGTGTGTGTGTGTGTGTGTGTGTGTGTGTGTATTTCCGATGATCAAAGGATGACATTAGGTATCTTCCTCTATTGATCTTCAACTTTTTTGAGACAAGATATTTCACTGAACACGGAATTCACTGATACATCCATGCTGGCTGGCTAGTGAGTCCCGGGGGTTTTCCAGTCTTCAGTTCCCTAGTACTGGGATTATAAATCCTCAGTCACCATGCCTAATTTTTTATATAGATTCTGGCAATCAGACTCAGATTTTCTTGGTTTTGTGAATATCAGATTACTGACTGAGCAATCTGCCTAGCCCTAATTGTTCAAATATGTATGCGGGGATGGGTTGGATTGAAACCAGCCTCTAGTAATGCCTGCCACAACAGCCCAACAATCATCATTCTGCAGATTGGCATCCTCTTTCATTATGAGTGCTAGAAATTACAAACATTTTGCTCATGTGATGTGTGTTTGCATGTGTGCGTGTGCGTGCGTGCGTGTGTGTGTGTGTGTGTGTGTGTCTATGTGGCCTATGAGCATATTAAAATGGAACACATAAGCAACACTGATGACATTTGGGCTGCTGTGTAACTATCACTACTGTTCTTAAATGTTTCCATTACCCCAGTCAGAAAGTTCTATGTCCATTAATCAGCAAGTTACCCTCTCTCACTTCGACTGTTCGCATATGTTCTGTCTCTGTGAAAACCATGAGTCAGCATTGTAGTTTGTGGGAAGTGCCATTTTCTTAGAAGTCAAGGTAAAATTCAATGCCCTTGGTTCAAAATAAAATTTGGGTCTTTTTGTTCCCCTCTGTGGCCACAGATATTTAAACATAACTAAATTGGCACGTCATCACACATTAACATCTCCAGGAAAGAAAAATAACATCCTTCTCCAAAGCCTGTATTTATTACCACAGTAGAGACCCATTGGACTGTCATTTCCTACATGTGTTCTGTGAATATCTGGTGTGTGTGTGTGTGTGTGTGTGTGTGTGTGTATTTGGTCAGAATACAAGATAAAATGAAGTCTCTAGGATTTAGATCTACAGGAGTATGGGTGAATTTAAAATATATGAATAGAAAATTATTTCCTTGCCAAATTCAGAAATAAAAGATAATCATGGGCATAGTGACACCCACAAATTCTATCAGTGCCTTCTATAAATGATCAAGGCTCTGGGATAGAGAATGAGCAGTCAGTTTGAAGTCCTAATTATATGTGGGTATCTTGGGGGAGGCAGGCATCATAATGTTATCTTTTGAGAAGCAGACATAAGAATCTTTGAAATTTCACTTTCTGGAAACCCAAGGTCCATTTCCAGTATTAGAAGTTGAAGCACTGTGTTTATTGTTGTGATAGAATCTTCCTGTAGGATTCAAGGCCAGGGGTAAGAATTTCAGGACAAAGATTAATCTCTCACTCTGCTTTTGAGGTTCCTTTCTGAAGACAGTGTGCTGTATATTAATGTGCTATTTTGTACTTCCTGTTTCCCTCTTGCATGTGATTAGGTACTCTTACTGCAAAATTGACAATAGTGAGATTTGGTGAAGCTGATTTACCCCAGGGGGCAGAGAGATGGGTCTATAAAAAGACTATGCTGAAGGGTTGATGGCCCAGGCACTCAGAATTGTTCTCTGTAGTTGTCACTGTCGGTTTCATCTTTTGTAGTAATAAACTCTCTTCATAACAGCTCTTTTGTGTAGAGTATGCAAGCTGTCAACATTCTCTAATACTTCCCTTTCAACAAGACAAACTCTTTCTGTGATCCTAAGACACTCTTCACCTTCTTATAACCTTGCACAATTTAAAACTCTTTATCCTTCCAACTGAATGTGACCAGGTCTTGCATCAAATTCCAACAATAACTTTAAATTTATCCATCATTCTTCACATTCCCTATCCTCATTTTTCTTCCTAGGAATGCCTGAGGAGGAGCAGAGAGACGTGACTTAAATGAAGAATTCTGTTTTCTGGGCTTAGTGTGTTATCCAAGCAATTGGATGTGAATGGAGGAATTGAGACCTCTACAGAGAAGAGTTTATTCATTATTTTGCTAAACAGCATAAGGATTATAGCTTACAGACGATAATAGATTTTTAAGGCCTATAAAGCATCCACTGTGATCCACTATAGTTTCTCCTATGTTGTTGGAGACCCACCTAGACTGTTTGACCCAGGTATGTTTGGAATTTCCTGCTTGGAGTCTTGCAAAACAAGACTGGCCTAACCATAGAAAGGCCTCATTCAGTAACAACAGGGGTCTAGGACCAAAGCGACCTCACCCTAACCTTCCCTTAGGAGTTCCCATTCTTCTTGCAAACAGATGCTATTCAGCCAGCTTCAAGAGCCTGGGGCCAAAGAGACCTCGCCCCATCACTCTGACTTCTGATAACCTTCCACTCTCCTTGCTTTCCCTGCCCCCCTGCCTGAAGCCTCAGCATATAAAAACTGCAGCACTCATTTCAATAAACGGAGCCTTGACGCGACTCAGACTGACTCTTGTCAATTATTTTATGCGCCTGGCTCTCTTCCTTTCTCGCCCCCTTGGCTTTTAGGTGTTTCCCGGCTCGAGACCCACGAATAACTGGACCTGCTGGACGGGTCACTATATAGATTTCCTTATTTGAGAACTGTAACCATATTTTCTCATTGTTTTTATTTCCAAAAATGGTTTCCTTGTGCACACAACCAGAAGGATCAAGAAATAGGATATTCATTACAGGTTTGCAGTTCTTCCCCAGACAGGTTGTTCCAGTTGTCAGTGTCAATAACAGACAGCCTCTCCTGAAAGATAATATTTTTAGGCAATTCTTTTGTATCAGAGACCAGAACAGACAAAGTCAAACACACACAGAAACAAAGCCTTATTTTTTCCCCAACAGCAACTGTTATATTGGATTTCTAATTCACAATATTGGGGGTTTCAGTACATGACTAGTTGTGTTGCTCTGAGCAACAAATATCATCATAGTGGGAATATGAAGTGATTTCAATAGATATAGCACATTTATGCCATTACTTTTCTCCTTGCTGTGATCAAAGCATCTTAAGAAAGATTTTTTTAGGGTACAGTTCATCATGGTGAAGAAAGAATGGTATCAGAAGTGTGAAGCAGTTACATTGGTTACACTGCATCCACAGTCAGAAACCAAAGAGAGATGAATGCTTCTGCTCAGCTCTCTCTCTTTCTTCCAGTCTGGGAGCCCAATTGTATCTGCAGTTTTGCTTTGTCCCACCTGGCTCCCCATGGTCAGGACAAATCTCTCTCACCCATTAGTCTGCTGCTGCTAGGACTCAAGTAAACACACATGGCTGATATTATTTATGAACTGTATGGCCATTAGCTCAAGCTTATTAGTGACTAGTTCTTTTACTTAAACTCAGCCCATTTCTGTTAATCTATATGTTGCCACATGTTCCATGGCTTTACCTGTGTGTCATTACATGCTGCTCCCTGGACGGTGGGCTGATGTCTCCCAATTCAGCCTTCCTCTTCCCAGACTTCTCCTTGTCTGCTTATCCCACCTATACTTCCTGCCTGGCTACTGGCCAATCAGCATTTTATTTATCAACCAATCAGAACAACACATTCACAGCATACAGAGCGACATCACCCATCACCCAATCCATGGGAAGGTTCCTTCCACACTTAGGGTGGGTCTTCCCACCTTAATTAACCTTGTCTAAAACCCCCCTCACAGATATGCCAAAAAGTTTATCTCCTGGGTGATTCTAGACCCTTTCAACATGACAATCAATACTAGCCATCACAATAGCTTAACAATGTCAGAAAGTGCCCTTTAATAGAGGTGCTCTTGGGGAGAGGTAAGACAGTTTCTGTGCATGTTTCTCTTACTCTGTACTTGTCTCTGGTGTTAAGGCATTGCTTCAAAGAACAAACTTATAGGTGAGGATGTTTCTTATTAACATTCAAAACTAGAATCAACCTGGTGAAGGAAGAATAGCATGTTTTATAATGGCTACCTTATCTGTCAATTGAATAATAAAGGCTAAAAAGATGTCATTAAAGTGACCATCAAGTTCCCTTTAAAAAAGCATTAAGTATATTACTCTTTCATTAATCTCCAAGGGTGATTGCTTCAATAGCATCAGAGGTCAGAGTTTTGAGACATTGTGTGATAATGAGTGGTTGGGACTGGAGATGAGAAGACTCCACATTTTCCACCTTCTTATGTAGTCCTTTTGATGGGCTCTAGGACTCAGTTAATGTAGGAGCTGATTAATAAGAGAAAAGCATGAAAGTAGCATTTCATTGACAGAGATTTGTTCTAGAATTAATATGCCTTCCAAGTGAGAAATCACACTACACGCTTAGAGATTAATATATGAAAGAAGCTCTTTAATAATAACATGCATCTAGCTCTGGCTAATACTCAAAGGGGAGCTGGCCATGAATAGAAGGTCTTACTAAATTATAAACATTAGGCTTATGCATTTGACATATATGCTCATTCATTCTTAAATCTCTTTCAGGTCCTGGCCTCAGGTTACACTTTGAAAATTTAAGTAGAGGCATAAGATTGCAGGTCTGGCCACTTGGGCAGATGAAAGATTGACACAGCAAAGCTATGGCACTTCTGAAGTTACAGTTCCCCAGGGGCATTTCAGCTTGAAATAATCAATGTACCAATTCTGTATATTTTGTCTTAGGTCCTTCAAGATTTTCCTTTATGCTCTCCCTGTTTGCGGCATAGTGGGAATTAGGAAGTGGTCCTTCTGGAGACTCCAAGAGGGAAGATCAGTTACCATAGTCACACATGATGGGAAAATCTTATCAGGTTCTGCTTGGGTAAGGATCGATGAAACACCATGCTTCCCCTCGCCCCCCCCCCCCCAAGTCAAAGCTCTCTGTAACCATAAATGAGGAGAATTTGATGCAGGTTATCTACAATGATTTGAGTTAGTTTGTATGATATCAGGCAAACATGATATATCTGTTAAATTATTAAATAGGCATGGGTGGATCACTTGACTTGATATTTTTTAAGAGCAAAGGATGTATTGTGTTCACTATTATATTCATAGTATCTTAGGTCAGAACAGCATAATGCATTTAGTATGGAATTCTTGGCAAGGCAATCTCATTATGTATCTTGCATAAAGGTGAATAAATGGATCCATTTGCAAGGAACTTAAAGTGAAGGATGGCATCTGATCTTCTCAAATTTAGTGGCTTTCAGAGTCTCATGTGTTTCATTCCTAACACTGTGATTGATAGATCTAGAACACTTAGGGGATGGACTCTAGTGGGAAGTTATTAGGCACACAAAGGAACAACTCTAAAGGATGTAGTGGGACTACAGTCTTTACTGCTTTCACTCTTTTGATTCCCGGTCATATAGTGTAAAATTTTAAGTTCACTAGAATATAGTAGAGTCCTCTCTCTAGAGTCCTCTGAAAGCCATGGGGCTAACCAAGAATGGGGTGAACCTTCCAACTGCAAGCAAAACTCAATCTTTCCTCTTTATACATTGATTATCTCAGTAATTTGTTATAGTATCAGAAATTTATCACAGTTCCATGCTTCTACTGAAATACTGTGGTTTAAATAGCACAACAGAAAAAGTCAGGAGAAAGACATTATTCTAATTTGGGTTTGAGGTAGTCCATGATGCCAAAGCAGGAGTGACTTTTGAATGTTGAGTCAAGATCATCACTGAGAGAAAGGAGAAAGGAGGCAGCTTTGCAAGCAGAAAAAATGCCTTCTTACAGTGTGAATGACTTCCTCAAGGATCAGCAAGATATCTACCATCACTTGAGTCCATGATATGCAAAGGGGAGTGGTTCTGAATGAAATGAAGTTAAAGGATATATTCTAAATTTAATATTATGAAAGCTCCGCCCTTTCCTTCTTTCCTTTCCATTCAGCAGGAAGCATTGCATAAAACACAGGGATAACATAGCATGAATAAGTCACACAGAGTATGGACATAATTTAAACTAGACACATGTGCCTAAAGCAGAGAATATGACAATCACTTCCAGAGTGATACATTACATGATAAACACTTTGGGACCAGAAATGATTGCACCATGTATCCTATGATTATTGCTGTGAAATAGGAGTGATCCACTTTACCTGGTTTCTCTTACTACTTTGCCTTTGCTCTTCCTGTGCTTCTATATTATTCTATATCCTGGTTAATAGTGGCAAGTATGCCAGAAGATTAGGGTCATTTTGGTATAGCTATTTCCTCTCAGCTTAAACGTTTCCTCCTGGAAGGGGAAGGGAAGTTCATAAGACTCAGGAAACTAATGAAATTTAAAAGGCTCAGGAAGCTTATGATGTTAGAAGACTCACCAAGTTCACAAAGCTACAATACTCCCACGCCTCTTCTCCAGGGCAGTAGGCAGTAAACAATTACTAGGGGAGATGAAGTTCTTTCATGGCACTGCCTGCAATTTAGGCAAGGAGCCTCAAGGATGTAGCTTTCATGAATCATCACCCACCTTGGGTCATCTCAGCTGGGAATGCAGCTGACTTTGAGCCCTTTCATTAAAAAAGTCTCACAGACAAGCCCACAGCTCTAACCAATGGAGACAATCTTTCATTGTGATTCTCTGTTCAGGTGCTTCTCGATTGTGTTAAGTTAACAAAGCTAATATTCACAGTCCCCAGTGCAGCGGTATTCAGAAGTGAGGCATTTGAAGGTGACTGGATTGTGTGGGCTCTGACCCTAATAAAGTCAGTAGCTCACCAATTAGACTAGATTACCTGATGCAATTATTCTATTGATGACCTTTCTAGGATTAATAGACATACAATTCCACTCAGACTTTAGAGGCTCTATCTCTAATTATGGCAAAATTTTAGTCTGAGAGCATAATGTCTCATGAATGGATGGAGCATTTTTACTGACAAGAAAGAATATTGCATAAAATTTGGCAATAGAGAAGTAGGTAAGTTTTGAAATTAGTTTAGATAACTTTTTGCTGTTAAGACATCTTTTCACCTAACATACTATTGCTGCAGTGTCTTATACCTAATTTAACTTAGTAAAGAGTCAAGATTTTAATTTTTCTGAAGAGATTAGGTACATTCATTGTTAGACAGCTAAAAGATACATGAACAGTATATGCAGTTAGTAATACACACACAGCAGAAGGAATGATGGAAAATATAAGCTTTCCAAAGACACAGTGATGTGAAGGCCTGTCTCACCATACGTATTGAGTTAGTGCATGGAAGTTTAAATAACAAACACTTCAAAGGAGGAAATAATCCTGAATAGGGGTCGTGTGGATGCTTATCTATCATTTGGTTTATGGAATGCTCCAGAATAATCTTCAGTTGTCTCCTAGACCCTTATTCTCATTTTAAACATCCATCAGTATTTTGCTTTTGATATAATACACCATGTGTATAGCCTGCCTGGTACAATTTTAGTAGGAAAATCTTAGACCCATAAATCTGCTTAAGCAAGAGTTAAAAAAATATGAAAAGTATTTTCATGAAGCATTTGGTGATAGTAACTCCATGAGTTCCAAAGTAATGTAATGTGAATTCTTTGAGAAAGGAAATAGAATTTGAAAAGCCTTAAAGCAAGGATTGTTCCAACAATGTTGAAGACATAGTCCAAGAGGTTTGAAAAGCATACAGAAAAACCTTAAAAAAGGAAAGAAGCTTAATACATTTTTGAAACAAAGCAATTAAACCCATGTTCCCATGGATCTCAAAATTGACTTTAAGATTTCAGTCTGGATATGGAGAAGGAGTTGGTTAGGAAGAGAGTGAACATATTGAACCTGTGTAATTATGGGCATTTTCTTTGGTACAAATTAGTTCATAGGATTTTCTTCTCCTATGGGAGGTTTCTTGTAACTGTGAGAAGGAGACCTTTTAAAAAGATCTGGAAAGCAGAGGCCTGGACACGCAGTGGGTGGCAATGGATAGAAAAGTAACCCTGAAGGAGGTCAAAGTTCAAGGACTAAGAATGACAGCGCTGCAGAGCCAGAAATACACAGGCACCTTTTCACAAGTTTACTACTTTTTTCCCATGCTCACTATCTTCTTCATGATCACCCCTTCTGTTAGGCAGCCTCCCCCATCTCTGTAAACAAGTGCTTGAAAAAGTTAGAGGAACTTCAGAAATTTCATCCATGCTAACTTGGCTCTGGTGTTATGTGACCTATGGTGAGGCAGGATATCATGGCTGGAGGACATGGGTCAAGGACAGAGAAATGGAGGGGGGAAGGGAAGAAGAGAAGGAGGGAAGGAAGGATAGTGGGAGGGAAGAGGGAAGAGAGAGGATAGAGGGAGGGAAGGAGGAGGAGGAAGAGGAGGAAGAGGAGGAAGAGGAAGATAGAGCTCTCAGAATCTGAGTAGCTAAGTTTCACCTACTAAGTTTTTATCACCTCCCAACAGATATCCACTTATGATCCAATCAATATGGAGGTCAGAGCCCTTATGATCCAGTCACCTTCAGAGGCCCCACCTCTGGATACTGCTATATTGGGGACTGTAACGGTTAGCTTTGCTAGCTTGACCCAGCCAAGAATCACCTGATTAGAGAGTCTCAATGAGAGATTATTTACATTGATTTGATCTATGGGCATGTCTGTAGGATTATTTTAATTAAGTTAATTAGTGTGAAAATACCCAGCCAATTGTGGATAGGACTATTCCCTAGGCAGTGGATCATGAAGTGTATAACAGTGGAGAAACTGAGCTGAACACAAGTAAGTAAGCAAGCACGTATGTGTTTGTTTCTCTCTGTTCCTGACAATGGTTGTAATGTGACTATCTGTTTAAAGTTCCTGTCTTGACTTCCCCACATTGTTGGATCAAATCCTAGAACTGTAAGCTGATGTAAAACCTTTTCTCCCCTGAGTTACCTTTGTCAGCATATTTTATTACAGCAACAGTCATGAATCTAGAAAAGTGGATCAAACTTCAAATATGTAGGCCTCCTGGGGACATTCTAGACCCAAACTGAAATAAGCAAAGCTTTTCCAGTGAAGACAACAGAAGGATAATGTGCTACAGATTCATAAGTGCTTGCAAATTTGCGTGGTTGGGGCTCCAAATAAAGCTCTAGTAGAACATCCAATACATGTGCACATCTGCAGCAAGGAGTAATGATGGAAATATATCAAGGATATATACATGCTCAAAATATATTGAAGTACAGGAGAATTCAAAATAATATACCCCCAAGGCTTCACTGGTCACCCTTTGCTGGGGTTTGAAGGCCAGATATTTGTTTTAAAACAGGTAAATAAGAAAAACAGCACAAATTCATCCTTCACATTCTGTTTGGAAATTTGGTAGTGGTAGAAGATTCACACTAATAACTGAGGAATGTTAGAATGAGAAATTATGACATCTTAGATCAAGACAATTGTCATGGGATGCTGATAATGTTTTCTCTGAAAGTTTTTTGGAGGAAATTCCAAATTCTGTGGCAATTTTGGAATATAAAGAAAACCACCCCTCCAATACTACATTGCACACCATCTGATATTTGTCAGTTTCAGACAAACATTTTGGGCAAATTTGGAATAGAAAGAGACCCCACCCCTCCAATATTACACTGAATGTCATCTAATATTTGTCAGGGTTTAGATAAACATTTGGACGACTCTCAGGTAATATTTGGTCAATGCCTCGATTATTTATTCTAAAGAAGACACTAAATACCTGGTTTACCATAAAAAGAATGCTCATCAATTAAAATACAGTGGTGGGGCTTGGGTCATGGCTCAGTGGCTAAAGTGCTTGTTAAGCAAGCAAGAGGACTAGAGTTTGGATACGACCCTGCCCAGAGAATAAGATAGAAGAACAATTGATGAAGGTATCAGTCTTGTGTCTCCACACATGTTCACACATGTATACACACACACACACACACACACAAAACACATATTCACACAAGCATACCCACATGTGCACACAAAAATAATAAAAACAAGGTAAAACACAGTGGTATGAGGAGGTTGTCAGTCCCCAAATATTTTTACTTCATCATTGAATATAAGTTGATAGTGTATGGATTTTGACAAATCCTTTAGGCTCACTTAAATGTGAATAAGAAAAAAGCCAAAGGAAAAAATAAAGCTTTAAACATGACAAAAAGTCAACTCACAAGACAAAAGATGTCTGCAGAAGATGCCTCGTCTAGAATTAGGTTTTACAGACTTGCCACCTTTCTCTAATCAACATTCTTGTGTTTCACTCCTCATTGGCAGGAGAAGAAGGGACTTGTCTGGCCTCTGACCTCTTCAGATTGATCCTCTTAGCCATTAGGATGTCGGTGCTCCCTGTCTTGTGATCAGTTCCATTCCCAAATCCATATACTAACTAGGAAACTAGGACACCAAATCTATTTCAGGTGCAAAATGATTCAGAAAACATTCCATCACAAAAAGGCTGGAGTGAATGTAAGTGACATGAACTAGTCATTGATGCCAACAGAATTCTGGGAGAGGAACTGTAGGGATTCTGGTCATTTATTAGGAGTAGTCATCTTTGATTTATTTTCTTCTGACAACAAAATCCAATAAATGTAACAAAATATAGCCCCTTTCCATGATGACTTTCAAGTAAGCACAGATAGATTTTGGCTTAAAAAGGATCAGGAAGGAAGTCCACTGATAATAATAATGAAAGTGATGGTGATAGTAAATGGTCATGATGATGATGGTGATGATGATGACAATGATGGTAATAGTGGTGAAGAGGATGATGCCAGTTACCATGGTGATAAAGATGATGATGATAAAGTTAATGCTTTTTGATCATGGTACAAGTGATTATGGTGTTAATGATAACTATTTTAATAGTGGTGATTCTGGAGATGGTGAAGAAGATGAAGATGATGGTAATAAACACAGTGACTGATGATGGTGAAGGTTAATAAAGTAAAGATAGTGGTGATGATGGTGATTGTCATGGTGGTGATGAATAGAATGGAGATGAATATGATGACTGTAATGATGGTAAAGATTAATAAGATGATGATGGTGATGATGGTGATAATTGCGATGAAGAGTGTGGTGTTATGATGGTGATGATGAAATGTATGAAACTGATGCTGATCAATCTGGCGAATGTGATGATTATGAAGGCTGATAAGATGATAATGGTCATGATAGTGATATTTGTGATGGTGGTCATTATGAAGAAGATAATAATGGGATGTCAACAATAGATGAGACAGTATCTATAAATTCCATGTTGGAGCTTCATCATGTAGAAAACAAATAAATCAAATAAATAGGGAACTCAAAGACCCAGTTCTGCTATGTGAACTGAATGTATTGTGAGGGTTGGTTGCAAGAAGATGCAGATTAGGAACCTGAGTATGCTGGAGAATTCCACAGAGGAGGAGAATGTGTGAAAGTAAACTCTGGGATGCTTCCTCTTAGATCTAGCTAACAGCTGGGTGAAATGCATCTGAAATGGCCTGTTCACTATCAGAGAGAGAGTGTTGTAAGCTCTAACTTCTAGTAGGCTTCGCCCAAACTTCTATACATAGCTTGTGCCTGCATTTTCTTGGACAAGGAGAAAAGTATCTAGATATAGCATGGAGTACTGGCAAGTGAGTGGGTCATAGAAATAGACAAAACTCTGCCGAAACCTGAAATAAAGGATTTCATGACCTCTCTGCAATCCTCCTAGTCCAACTGCCAAGTCTCTGACTGTAAAATGGGCATATTAGAATAAAGTTTACAGGTTTGTTTAGAGACTAAATGAAGTACTGAAAGTAATGGCATGTGTGTGCTAAAATCATAGTTTATTTTTTATTTGATAGCAATAAAGTATACAATCTATGATGTGAGAGATAATGAATACAACATGTGCAAAAAGGGACAATAAATTGGCTCAGTATTCCATTTGATGTGTGATGGTAAAGAACAGAGAAGGCACTAGATCTAGAATCTTCCTGGTTGGTACACTATATCCCTATTTTAAAAGGGATCAGAATTCACTAGAGCCAGGAGATGTCTTAGTGGGTGAAGGTGTTTACTTTCAAGCTTTAAGACATAGATTCCATTCCCAGGTCCCACATGGTAAAAGGAGAGAATTAACTCCCTCGATTTGTCCTCTGACCTCCATACATGTTGGCACATGTGTCCTCTTAAGCTGTCCTCCTGCGTGCGTGTGTTCACACAAAAAATAAATGAATGTATGACAAAATCAAGAGTTCACAAGCAGCAATGACCAGTCAGAGACTATTATTGTTGTTTTCTGGAATTCTTGCTATGCCTTGAATGCACAAATTTAGCCAGTTTTATCCTGTCCTTCATTTATTCTTCAGAAACAGATGGTTAAAATTTTAACTGTTTAAAAAGGGTAAGTAGTTGAATCACACACACACACACACACACACACTCACAAAATACAGTTGAACTCAGTCTCACTGGTTTTTATTATATTTGGTATTTTCTATTTCTTTTAAAACTGTTAATTTTTTGAAATTAAAATGTGATTACACCATTTCCCCCTTCCCTTTCCTCCATCCAACCCTTCCCATATATATAACTAAATATATAAATGCAACCTGCTCAATCCATGTAAAGTTACTTGTATATGCATGATATCAGAACTGACCACTTGTTATTGAATAACCAATTTGGGGGCTCTTCCCTGGGGAAGGCTATTTCTCTCATTCTCATCACTCTTTAGGTGCCTATAGTTCTTTGTCTAGTGGTGGAGCCGTGAGAGATTTCTCCCTTTCATGTTATCATGTCTATCAGTGTCATTCCTTATTAGTCTTGTTTAGTCAGCCATATTGATAATCCATAGATGTAGCTTCTGTCATTTCTAGAAAACTCAGTCTCACAGAAAACATCTTGTTCTCTTACAATTTTTCTGTGCCCTCTTTCCTTATGACAAAGCCTAAGCTGCATTTTAGATGTATGAGTGTGGAGAACCCTCAAAAACCTAAAAATAAACCCACCATATGACTCAGATATACCACTCCTTACCACGTGCCCAAAGGACTTGACATTCTGTTCCACAGACAAACACTCCCTTCACAATAACAAAGAATTGGAAATAACCTCAATGCCATTCAACTATTAAATGGATCATGAAAATGTGGTAACACACACTGTGGAATACTATTCAGTAATAAAGATAATGAAATTATGAAATTTCTACATATACATGTTTCCTTTTATTGAAAATCTATCTTTTTCTTATATAAT
>CABHPH010128879.1:16351-41175 GCA_902168325.1 Peromyscus nudipes | reverse complement strand
GGTCTGGTGTTCTAACTCTCTTTCCTGTCTGTTCCCCTCCTCTGGGCCCTAAGAACTTTCTCAAGTGCTAATGATCTTGTTCTTCTCTTACCTCAACCTTGCCAAAGACCCCCAAGAAACAGCAGGTTAAAGTCCAAATCCTAAGCCGAAGCTTTAAAGCCCCACAGAACCTGTGTATCTTGGCTCTAGCCCTCTAAAAACATCTGGTCTTTCTTCATGAAGAGTGCAACAGGTTGTTGCATGGAACGAATGGCCCTCAGTATGGACATATGTTCCCTAAGGAGTTCTGAGTACCTTAGTTATATAGTCCCAGCATCTAGACCAGGAGGAAATAGTATTTGAGTCTTCACCCTGTTAAAAAATGTTTATTTTATGTAGTTCAGTGTTTTGCATGCATGTATGTATATGCACTACTTATGTGCATGATACCCTTTGAAACCTAAAGAAGATGTGAGATTCCCTGTGTGATAGCTAGTTTTATGTCAACTTGACTCAAGCTAGAGTTGCTTGGTAAAAGGGACTCTTAACTGGGAAAATATCTCCAAAAGATTTGCCTGTAGGCAAGTTTGTACTGCATTTTCTTAATTAGAAATTGATGGGGGAGGGTCTAGCCCATTGTGGATGGTGCCATCCTTGGGTTAGTGGTCCTGTATTCTATAAAAAAGCAGGTTGAGCAACCCATGAGGGTCAAGCCAGTAAGCAACACCCCTCCATGGCCTCTACATCAGCTCCTGCCTCCGGGTTCCTGCCCTGTTTGAGTTCCTGTCCTGACTTCCTTTATCAATAGAGTGTGGTCTGAGAATTGTTAGCTGAAATAACCCTTTCTCTCTCCAAGTTGTTTATGGTCAATTTGTTTTATCAGAGCAATAGAAACCCTAACGAAGACACCCTGAAGCTGTATAAGAATGAGCCACCATGTGACAGGTGGGAACTGAACTTGGGTCCTTGGTAAGAGCATCAAGTGCTCTTAACTGTTGAGTAGTCTTTCCAGCCCTGTTCCCTTCTGTTTTGATCTCTGTTAAAGTTATTCTATGCTCTGATTGCATAAGATATTGATCAATCAATCTTTTTAAAACTTTCTTGTTATTTTTAATTTGTGTCTTTCACATCATGTCTCCACATCATGTCTCTTAATCTCCCCCATCTCCACTGCCCCAAATGAAACAAAAAAAATTTTAAGAGAAGAAAGTGGGGGTAGCGGGGAGAAGAGAGGGAGAATCTCATCATGGAAACTGCAGTGTGACACAGTGAGTCACGCAGTAAACCCCTTTATGCATACATTTTTACACGCAGGCGTTCATCTCAAAGAATCATTGGTCTGGTTTGAGGCCTCTGGTCTCTGTTACACCATAGACTCTGGGCCCTCACTGGAACTCTTCCTGGACATCCACTCGCTGCTTTGTGTCATGGAGATCCTGCAGCCCTGAGTCTGTAGGACTGAACCCTCCCTCCCTGCACCCTGGGGTGGGCCAACACATAACCCTGGTTCTGGGCCTGGGTGGTTTCAGGGTTGGTCAGCCTGCCAGCTCTCCCCTGTCTTTACCACCAGGGTGAATTCTCCAGCATTGCCCTGGCTAGTTCACCCCTTGCAGTGATTAGCAAGGGGCAGGGCCATTTCTCCCCATTTCAAGCCCTCAGGGTCAGTTATCCTACCCTTACACCTTCAGGGCCAGCTCTACTGTGTTGTCCAGGCCAGGTGTAGAGGCCTTTCTCTCAAGTGCTGCAGCTGGTGAGGGCCAGGAACAGCTCTCCTGCTCTTATGACCTCAGGGCCAGCTCTTCCACCTGCCTCAGGTGTTGATGGGTGGCGGGGGGGGGGGGGGGGGGGGGGGGAGGGTATCTCTCCTCTGCCCATGCCACCATGTGACAGATGAGTAATGGGGACAACTTTCCCATGTTCACAACATCCAGGATAGCTCACCTCCACCTCCACCAACAGGATCAGCTCTACTGTGCTGCCCAGGTGCACAGGGTCCAGTGTCCTGAGTGCTGCAGCTGATAGGGGGCAAAGACAGCTCTTCCGCTCTCATGACCTTGGGGCCAGCTCTCTCACCTGTCTCAAGTGTTGATTTGGGGACAGGAATCTCTCCCCCACCCATGCCGCCACAAGAGAGATGAGTAATGGGGACAGCCCTCCCACGCTCACAACTTAGGGGCTGGCTCACCCACATCAACAATGTCAGCCTACTGTGCTGCCCAGGTGAGATCTGGGGTCTACTTTTCCGAGTGCTGAAGCTGGTAAGGGTCAGCTCCCTTGCCCACCACAGGTGACAGGGGCAAGGTGGAGGAGGGTGTCTTTCCCTTGCCCTCACCACCACATGGCAGACACTGGCAGGGTGTGTGGCCCGCTATCCCACTCACACCCTCAGGGCTATCTCACTAGTGCCTCTGTGAACAGAGTCAGCTTTACTGTGCTGCCTAGGCGAGGAACAGGGCCCACTTTCCTGAGTGCTGAAGATGGTAAAGGGGGAGGGTCAGCTCCCTCATCTGTGGTAGGTGGTGAGGGGTGAGGAGTAAGGGGAGTGGTCAGTCAATCTTGTCCTACACATTCATTAACTGACCATGATACATGATTGAGTTTTTCATCACAAAAACTTGATTGTAGTTTTAAGAATGAAATGATGGTTATTCACATCTTGTCATCAGAAAAAGTTAGTGTTTCTCAGGCCCCAGAGAGTCTGCCCCAAGGTCTGAAAATTAATTCATGGTATCTGAGGGTGGCAAATACCTTGTGGGAGTACCTAGGAACTCAGGGCTGGTGGGGATTCAATTCCTGCTGAATCGGCCTCCATGCTAAACCACAGATCATCTCTCTTAGAGAGAAGATGGGAAAACTGCTGAGCCAGAGGGAAGAAAAGGGGATTTTATGACTCCAACTCCCCAGCAAAGAGAAGGAACTCTTATCGAAAAAGGAGGGAGGGAAGAGAGTCGAGAAAGAGAAAGAGAGGGAGTGGTCAGAGCAGGCCAGGAGAACTTGGCCAACGCTGCTCTTGCCTTTGTCTCATGTTGCTGAGAGATGACTCTTCTGTAGTCAAGGCAGCATCAGCCAGCAGAACCAACAAATATCAGTCTCTGTGAACAGGATTCCTGTGCTATCTGGGAAGGATGATCACAAACTCTGGGATACTTTATTCTCCAATTATCATCCTGGGGACAGACAGAAAGGACACAAAAGAATCCCCAACTTCTGCACGCCATCAAGTGGGCTCAGTTCTATGAGATAATTTTTAGTGGTGGATCCACCTTTTGGGCTTCTTAACATATTAACAAAGATGAGCTTGGGGACTCCAGAGAACACAGCTGCGACTTCTGCTGTTCAGAAGCTTCAGGATAGATGGGTGACAAGAGCTTTCTTCAGACGGGACATAGGTCCCCCAGAACCTGGGGTCCCTGGAAAATGCTCCAGCATCTCCTAAGCTGCTTGACACAGAACTGTTTATGAACAAGAGTTTTTTCTTGTAAATTCAACGTTAGTAGCCCAATACCTGCCAGTGTATGCTTCTTGATGATAGTCACCCCCATTTCTACACCTCCATGTGACCTACTTTCCCAGGTACACACCAAGTCTCATTAGACTTAGAGATGAAGGCTGGGTATGTATGAGCTTCTACAGAAGCGAGAGATGAGCACTTTCTCACCTAATACCCCCCAGTCAATGACTAGGGTGCCAGGGGCCAATATGTGTTCTGTGCCTATGAGCCCAGCAGAGCCAACAGTGCATTGTTTCATTTGCTAAAGCCCTGACACTGCCCCCTGCTTTACAGATCAGGACACAGGCCATCCAGAACTCTGGGCTTGGAGACTAAACATCAACACCCATGCTTCAATGCTCTTTCTGAGCCTGATGCTGGCATAGCCAAAGGAGGGGTCCACAGAGTGGGTGTGGGGAATTCCCTGGTACAGGGAAAACACAGGAAGGAAAGACAGACCCAGTCCTGTCCCCCACATGCCAGGAGAGCATTCCCAACCCAACCTTCTGCCCTGGGTCGGTGTCAAGGCCTGCTTGTATTCTGTTGCAATGTGTAGATGAGACTGATTGAGAGGGTACAGTTGCTACTGCATAGCTTTGGAGGGTATCTGCTAAGCACCTGTAGCCTTTGAATCACAACTGGTGAGGAGCAAGTCAGACGAGCCATGTGCACGTGGAAAAGTCTAGAATAGACTTGCTCCTAGCTAAAGAGGAGAAAACTAGATCCCACTGCATGAAGCAGAGGCTGTTGGGAGGAAGTGGAGGCAGCTGGTAGAGACCAGGCGCTCTCCAGCTCTGGGCAGTTCCTCTCATGTTGAAGCCAAGGTACGGATGTGGTTTCCAACTCTCTGGAGGCCCCAAAAGATATGTATCCTGGCCCCATGCAAGCTTGATTTAGAGATAAGTGCTGGCCTGGAACCAAGAGGAGCTGGGTTGCTTAGCACGAATCCCCAGCTTTCCTTTGCCTTGATCTCTCCCCTTGCCTTCCGTGCCCCTCACTGCCATAGCCACATCATGTTGCTGCCCAGGTTCAGGAAGTACTGGACATGTTCCTCTGGGTGACCTTTGGGTTTAGGGCCCCCATCCTTGATGTACCTCCATGAAGACATAGATATTATTTCCTTCCTCTGTGGAAGAGGCTTTGTGGCAGGTAAGCACCTGGATTTCACATGCCTCTGAAATTTGGCTGAACCCAATTTTTTTTTCTGCCCACATGGGGGCTGGAAAAGGCACTGGACACTCACAGATCCACCCTCAGAAAGGCTTCTCTGATCAGGTCGGAATCCAGCGGCATTTTTCTCTCTCAATCCTGGTGGCTACTATGTGCATCAAGTAGTTTTTATGGGGGCTGGACAGACCTTGTTTCTTTGTTGACAGGCTATAAGATCTGTATCTTAGTCATTTAAAGGCAATCTTTGGCATCAAGAACCACATTTGCCACACAGTGGGTGCTCAGTGAGGCTTGTTATAAAATGGGTGAGGAGGATGAGAGACAGAAAGGGAGGAAGAGAGGGGGATTTTCAGCTAACTCTCATAGTTGTTAGCTGTGTGAGCTAGGGGTGCATGCAGATAAATGAAGAATGGGAGGGAATCCCAGAGGGCAGAGCACACACATTTTTTTTTTTGCATTTTTTTTTACCCAGAATATCTGACTAGCCTGTCAGAGATGCAACTTAGGGCTATACATAGAAACTTCATGACAAATAATAATTTAATTTTATTCTTTATTCTTTTGTTTTTGTTTTTTTGATGTAGAGTTTCTCTGTGTAGCCCTGGATGTTCTGGAACTCGCTCTGTAGACCAGGCTGGCCTCGAACTGAGAGATTCACCTGCCTCTGACTCCCAGCGCTGAGATTAAAGACGTGCACCACCGCCAGGCTTATATTCTTGTTTTCCTTCTTCAGGCATTGTAGTGGCATGATGGGTAATCTTCACTGTCAGCCTGACTGGATCTGGAACACTTAGAGGATTGATGGGGTTCACCTGTAGATGTATCTGTGAGGGTGTTTATAGGAAGGACTTCTGGGGTGGGGAGGTGATTCAGAGTAAAAGAGAAAGTCCCCCTCTCACCAGTTCCCCCCTCTCAGCTCCCTCTTTGTCACTATGCAGGCTGCTCATCTCTGCCATGCCCATCTCTGTGAACTGAACCCTCTGAAAATGTGAACACCTTGAAATTGTTCGGTCAGACATTCGGTTACAAACTGAGAAAAGCAACACCTGCCATTTTAGATTTTATGATTTTCTTTTATAAATATTAATAGAAACTACAATTTTAAATTCTTAAACAGATATTTTATCATTAAATACTAAAGTATTTTAATGTTCAAAAACATTGAAGGTGCATAATATCAAGTAGGTAAATTTTTGAAAAGGCATTTTGTGATTAAACATTTTATTATAATCATATTCTACATTATAATGTATTGCTTTTAAATCTTCCACCTCACTTAATGTTGACCACAACCATTCAATATGGACAATATATTTTTTTTATTTTACAAAAAGGATACTACTATAAGAAAATCCCAAGTTACAAGAAGACATCTATTGTAATGTATAAAAACTGTAAGGGTATAAAAGGTGAGGTTGAAATGGCCCTGGAGGAAAAAAGGAAATAGAGTGTACAAAATTTAAAATCAGAAGAGGAAGGGTCAGTACAAAAAAAAAAAATAACCCCTCACAGGCATCCCAAAGCAAGCCCAAGACTCCGATGAAGCAGATGAATAAATGCAATGATGTCATTACCAGTAAGAATTTGCCTCTTGCTTTTTTGCTGGGTATTTCCCGATTCCTTGATACTAGCATATATATGCTAAAGCACAACTAAGTATTTATTATTGCACTTTGGAGAAGAACAAAAACATGGGTATGGGAACACATGGAAGGTTAGGACTAGCAAATATATCCCCTTCCCCATGGGGCTGGGCCCACCATCCCATGCTGGTCATCTGTCTTCCAGTGTTCAGAACAGCAAGGCTGAAAGGGATCTTGGGCAAGAGATTTCTGGATACAGCAGGCTGTTGCTCAAGAATCTTGGTCAAGCCCTTGGGTGTTCTCTCTGGCTTGTGCTGGAGGACACAGGTATTGCAAAGGCGACACCGGCACAGATAAGGAGAGATTTGCGTAGTTCCCCGTCCGGCTTGCACATATTCCCATTTGAGCCAACACCCAGGTCTTGAAACTACTCATTGGGAGGAGAAGTCCAAAAACAGTGACTGTCTTTCTACCATCCTGGGATCCATGGCTGCGACTTCCTGTGGTCAGGTACAGCTGGGACACAGGCATGGTTCCAAGTGGATCAGCATATGGACAGGGATCAGGGGAATGGGTTCTGGAGGCACAGAGACCCATATCCAGTTCCATCCTGTTTTCTGTGGATTTTCGAGAATAATTTCAGCTAAGTATTACCTTCCTTATCTGGAAAGTCACAGCCTGATAGTGTTTACTTCAAAGCGCCGCCGTGAAAATGAAATAAGGTCATGCACCTCAGTGGAAGAGCCTGAGGTATGTGCTCCTTACACCTCCGCTTATTTAATGAAGAGCATGTGGGAAGACACGCTGCTACAAAGCAAGGTGGCTTCCATGTTCTTAAGGATCCCTTATTTGCCACTCATACTTAATAAGGGGGCATGGGCAAATCCAGGCAGCAGTTCGTGTGACACTGCTCTGGCCTCATTCCCCTATCTGCAAAGAGAGTTGGCTGAGAGGATTCTGCACCCCCTGTCTTTCAAATGGGCCAGCCCACAGCCAGTGTGCAGGAGAAGAAAGTGTGGAAACATGTCCGCTCTGCTCAAAGGAACCACAGGGGGAAAATGTCTAACCGGCACACTCTGGCAGGGGGAGAGAGAGCCGTGAGTAAACCGGAAATGACAAGGATGCACCACAGAGTGGTGGCAGCCTCCATGGAGCTGTGCACACCTGCCACTATGAAGGAGCACTCAGTATGGGAAGGTGACACCCCCACAGTGAGTATTTGAAAGTCACGATGGGGCGTTTATTCTTTGTGAGCCGAAGGTCACAGTGACTACCCCCGCCCCCATGCTCACTTCACTGAGAAAACAGGCTACACAGCAGCTCTTAAGAATAAATATTTTCAACGTTGTCCCCAGAGAGAGGGGATGAAAACTTTAGAAGACATTTGTAAATGTGACTGTTCTGCCTGGGTTTGCCAGGAAGGTATATAGCCTGGTGGGCTATTCAGATTGGAAAAGTTCCCTGGTTCTACCCGGAAACTTGTCATTTGTGATCTGTATACTCACCAACACACACTTAGGCTTCTTCATTTGTGAAATACCTGAATTTCACAATAATTTAGTTAGAGGATATAGCTAAAATGCAGCAATATGTAAAGCGCGTGCGTGCACACACACACACACACACACACGTATACACACGTACACACACACACTGAGTTTTAAAAGGTACTATTGCGACTCCTATAAAGATCTGCCTTTGTGTATTTGTTCTTCCCTTGTGGCAGGAAACCACCTTAAATTTCTGTCCTAAAGCCTTTCTAAGACTCTGCTAAAATGTTTGAAAATATTTAGCTCCTGAAAATTAGATACTTGTGATTTTAGAGGACATTATCGCCAGAGAACCGTGAAACAAGTCAAGTTATAACACATAGCCATGAGGCCCCCTTGGCTATGGTTACATTTCTAAGATTGACTCATAACAGAATAAAAGGCTAGCTGCTATCTTTTGGGTTGTATTTTTTCCTTCAAAGGAGAAAAGAAACGAATTTCTTTCCTTTTGCAGTGCTCGGCATCAATCCTGTAGCGTGTGCCTGCTAGAGAAACCCTCCACCACTGAGCTATTGTCATAGCCATTAGAAGGCTAATTCTGATGAAACAATAAAGTCTTACAGATATTCCGTTTTTGTTTGTTGTCTGTTTTCACGCTGGGGCTTCACATGATAGGCAGTCACTCGACCACTGAACTGGACCACCAGCCTTATTCCATCCACTGTTGCTGGACAGTACACATTGACCCCTATCTTGTTAATAAAGAGAGAGGGTAGCCTCCAGGGTTAATTTAGTGTCCTCTAGTGGAGCAACTCAGAGCCAAGGTGGAGAAAGAGCAACGACATCCTGGAAATGAATGGGTTTTCTTCTGTCAAGAGACCTAGGCTGAAAGATCCAGAGTCTAGGGTGAGAACCGTGAGTCAGTTAGAGCATGCCAGCTGACATGTGCCATTTGGGTTCCTGAGTGTAAGACCATGTTTTTTTTTATTTATCTGTCAGCTAAAACTTGGCTTTTGTGAGCAACTTCTGACTAATCTTACCAAGGTTTTTGAGATATGATTCCCATCTCCGAAGTAACTTAGTGGCATTTTTCTCAAGTTCCCCCTTTCAATTCCCTTCTTTCCATAACCCTGACATATCTGATTCCCCAGTTATCTCTCACTGCTTTATTGCCACTTTAAACCCTAGTCTGAGACCCATCCATCACTGTATCCCACTGCCTAGAGCAAATATCGGTCATCTCCCTCTGGACCACAGGTCTTCCACCCTGTCCTTTTGCTTTATCATTTTTACCCCTTTGGGCCCTTTACCATGTAATTTTGGCTTTAAAATCTCTCCATATCAACAGGCTCTCAGTTAGGTCCCTTTCTGGCCCATCCTCACCCTAAGGATGAGATCCAAAGCTTTTCAGAGCAGGCCTGAATCAGACCTGCCTGGTTTCTTTATCTAGCATATCCATATCTGCTCACTCCTGCATCTTCCTCTTTGCTTCCCCAGTGGCTCTTCCCTCTGCCTGGAATAGCTGCTCTTCATGTTCAGGCCTTACACAAGTATCACTTCCTCAGAGAACTGCCCTCTGACCGCACCTCATGCTTCCAACCCACTCATCTCCAGTTTTCTGTCAGTATTGATGGGAAAGAAAAATATCTGCACCTGCATTTTCTCCTTGCTGCCGTTCTGTACCTGGCCACTCTCCTCTCCTTGAAATCTAAGAATACCTGTGAAGGCCTGGTCAATGTTCCCAACAGCTGTCAAAGGGAGGCCATCAGAAGTGTGGTATGACACCTGCATAGTTCTTTTTTTCTGCCTCTCTCCTCCGAGCGACTAGATGTATTTTACTGCTAGTTGGGTTTCTTCTCCAGATGTCTAGCTCTGCCTACATCTGGGTCTCCCTTCTCTTCACACAGCTGCCTTGCTGCATGGCCTTTGTCGAGCATGAGCTTCCACCTATGTACTGAGCTACTTGGGCTTCTGTCTGGGATCACTCCTGAGCTCACACCCCAGAAGGGTATGGCCAAGGCTGCTGTGAGTTCATTCTTGGTCTTCGCTTGGGATCCCTCACTATCACGTCTTTCTCCATCAACATGGCTTTTGTCAGAGGGATCCTGGCATGTCTCCCAAATCTCTGGGATACACCTGGGGCTGACATGAATCCTAAGAGTCCGGAGAGGCAAAACAGCAGGCCATTTCCAGAGCACCCTTGTATTCTTTTTAAGAATCACAGATACAACCAGGCTAACCATGACACTGAAATGGGAAGAGAGCTATGACAGGTGGTGTTGTGGGT
This sequence comes from Peromyscus nudipes, assembly GCA_902168325.1. Lineage (NCBI taxonomy): Eukaryota > Metazoa > Chordata > Mammalia > Rodentia > Cricetidae > Peromyscus > Peromyscus nudipes. The sequence continues at coordinate 31,176 of CABHPH010128879.1, read as the reverse complement.
GTCCCTTGAGAGTGGGTGGCTGGGGAGGACAGGGAAGTGGCATCAGTCTAATTCTGTCCTAAGTCCATGTAGGGTCAGAAGGGTGCTCTGCACTTCTCTCCCTTAAATTACCATCCTCCCCATTCCTCTCGGGATGTCCTGGTACAACTGGAGTAGGCTACACTGTTAGTCCATTATTCCTGTGCTACAGCCCTGGCTCCTTCCACAAGCTGCCTCATGTTTCTTCTAATTTAATTTCTCACCACCACGCCCCCCCCCCCCCTTCACACACTCAACACTGCTGTGACCTCAGCCAACTTCTGTGACAGGCCACAAAGATTCTGGTTGGCCAGGCTGTTCCACTGTCTGGAATAACCTCACTTGCCTCCCTGGCAGGCACACGTGAGTCACACATAGCTTCAAAACATGGCTTAAATGTCAATGTGGCTTTGAACTCACCTGCCCCTCTTCCTGACTTACCCTCCCTCATCCACAGCTCCCTTTGAACTCCTGTCCACAGGGTGAAACCTTAGGGTTGACAGTACCACTGAGTATATCTGTACATCAGCACAGTAATAAACAAAGGCATGTTGAGCTCCTGGGGAGCAGAGGTTGTCTTTGTTCCTTGCATATCTCTGTCCCTGATGCAGTTGGAGTTGGTGTGGAGTAGGTGTTCAAAACCTACCATCTCAGTGGGAGAGCACAGTTTGCTTCCATCACAGAGGAACTGTGAACACCTTGAAGCTGATAACGTGACAGCCATCGCCCTTATAGAATAGTGGGAGATGCAAGAATGTCACAGGGCTAACTGCAAAATCCCTGTGTCTGGCCTCAAGTTTCTGTGCTTAGAAGAGCTGCTTATCAGTTAGAGCCAGTTGCTACTGCCACCTGGTGTCCATTTACCTCATTTGCAGGTTGGGCTCTTAGATAATAGCTCAGTTATTCTAAAATTATTATTGTTGCAATGAATAATTTGGAAATATTACAAATATTGGAAATTCACAATGGCAGAAAAAATCATTCATTTGGAGGAGATCATTTATTTGTCTTCCAAGTTTCCAGTCTAGCCCTGACATCACAGCACACAGAGGTGGCTTGAAGCTGAGGAGCAGCCTGCTTTTGCAGCACCCCCAGGAACCACCAGGCTGCCTGCAGAGCAGGCAGAGTGGGCAGAGCAGATATGTGTCCTTTAGACTACCCACAGCACCATCGCCCTTATTGCAAGGTCAGAAGTAGTCTGGGTTAAGAATGGCCAACAGGACCCTTTAGTGCTCAGCTCCAGGTTTCTAACCAGCCATGTGATTTGCAGAGGCCCACATGAAAACATGTGCCAATGTATATCAGAGAGCAGTCCCACCACACTGTCTATCTGTAACTTCCTTTGTAACAGGGAGAGAGATGCTGAGCAGCAACTGTGATTTTTCTGGGATTTCTCCTCGTTGCCACCATTATTCTAGAAAACAACGGTGTCTCCTTGTTCTTTGATCTTCACAACAGCAACTGGGACTCTTGAGATCAGGAATTAAGTTCCTCTCCAAAGCCAAGCCTCTGTCAGCAGCCTGGTCAGACTGTCTGGAAGGGCAGCCGACAGGAAGTCGTCTATGCTTCTTTGGGGCTTGGATGTGTCTTCGCCAGGAAAGTGTCCTCTTCTGACTGCAGCTTTCAGCTTGTGAGTCTCCTCAGCAGACCACAGCCAGGTGGAAATGGAAGACACCAGATAAGCCTAGAAGAGCTGAATACAGCGGCATCCCGTAAAGACCTTTTGTTCTGTCTATGAACAGTACAAAGCATGGCTGGAGACAGAATCTATGCCCTGGGAACTGCTGAAGTGGATAAGAGAGTCTTTCTAGGGCTGGTCACATGGCTTAGTGGGTAAAGGCATGTGCCACCAATCCTGACAACCTGAGTTTGATCCCAGAGACCCATATAGGAGAAGAATAAATCAACTCCTCAAAGTTGTCCTCTAACTTCCCTGTGTACACATACTCATGTACGTACACACACACACACACACACACACACACACACACACACACACTGGTAATAAAAATTTAAAACCAGAGTCTGTTTACAGGAATATTTCCTGAGAAAAACAGGAGTCTCTTGGTACAAAGGGCTGGACCATCAAAGCTCCAGGCTGAAGATCAGAAAGAAAGAGACGAATGAGGGTCTGAGCTAGTTTTGAAGGGACCTTTCTCTGAGATAAAAAATCTTGTCCTGAGACCTTACTTTCCTATCCACAGTCCAATGACTGTTTCTGCAGGTCATATGGGACATTCATCCATCCATCCACCTACCCATCTATCTATCCACCCACCCATCCATCCATCCATCCATCCATCCATCCATCCATCCACCCACTCACCTGTCCACCCACCCACCCATCCATCCATCCATCCATCCATCCATCCATCCATCCATCCATCCATCCATCCATCTATCCACCTTCCTTTCTCTTCCCCCTTCTTTCCTTCTCTCCAGCCTTCCTCTCTTGCTTCCTCCCTCTCCACAACAGAGAGTCATGAGAACTTTACTGGATAAGTGGATGGAAGGTCTATGGTTTTTGTGCTGGGACATGGCTTCTTGTGTGGGACTCTCTGCACGGTCCTTCTAGTGTGGGACACCCCGGGTTCTTCAGAATTTTGTTTCTACTGGGCTTATTTTCAGGGAGAGGAATGCCTTTGTATTGGTCAGGTCTGCATGGCCTGAGTATACTGGAATGGAGGAACACTTTCCTAGTTTTCTACTCCTGGCCATGTACTTTTCTGCTTTTTGTATTTTTCTTCCTTTTGCTCAATACTTCCCTTTCACCATCAAAAAGATGAGAATAATGACTTAGGGTAAGGCTGAGAAATACAAAGAAATAAAAAAAAAAGACTTTTATTTCATCTGCTCCTTCAGGTTAGGCCTGAAGTGTGACTGGAGTGATGGCGTGTGGGTCCAGATTAACAGGGGTACTTGGCTTTCTCTCAAGGTTTAGCTTCCTATGGGAAGCTTGCAGGGATAAGCTGATGGCCCAGGGCTGGGTTTACAATTCAGAAATGGTATGTGTCAGTATGTCAGTTCCTAGTTGCCCTGTCTTCCACTTTCATTTTTTAAGACAGTGACAGGATGAGTTCAGGGCGTGACAACAGTGACCTGCTATCATGGGGAAGCATGGTAACAAGTTCTAGATCACATAAATTCTGAAAGGTTAGCTAACCATCTGAAAACCACATGCATAATAACATCTTCAAGCTGAAGTTCAAAGTCAGTCCTTCAGTTTTCTTCTAAATGGTAGCACCATGGAAAAGTACTATACAGAGATGGTTTCTGGTATGCTTATGGAAAATTTCAAATTGTAGGCATGGATTTCTTCTTCAGCAACATATACATCTCCTGGAAGTGTGACGATGGCTCATCCATCAGGCAGTGTGTTCCCTTCCCCACCCCTGGACTCTGCAATGTCCTGTGACTTGCTTGGTAACAACTGACAACGAAATCGATGACAGGGAAGTTGTGCAAGTTGCAAAAGCCAAACTTGAGGGGCTCTTGCTGGTTTTACTCTTGACCTCTCGAAACTCTTCCTTGAGACCACTGAGGAAGGATGCACGGCCAGTCTTCTGGTAAAGGAAGGTCACATGGAGAAGAATCAAAGCAGACATCAACTGCCGGCCATGTGACTGCCCAGATCCGCTGACCCCACAGCTCAATAGGGCTGTGGGATGGGCTGAGGCCTTGCAGTGGATAGAACACTTCCCTTAGCCATTTCACAGTTCCAAGGAAGAGTAGCCTGCAGCTGTGCTATTGCAATGGGTACAGGGGGAGTTCATTGACTCATCCACGCCATGTACTCCAAACACTCCAAAAGTAACATTTCACTCAATAGTCACAAAGACCCTGCAAGGTTCTCATTAGTTTCTTATTTTATAGATATGGAAACTGAGTCTCAGAAAAATGATACCAAGCCCAGAAAGGTTAGGGTTGGACTTTGTATTCATGTTGATGTGGTTGTATGGAACAATTTCCTTCTATCCCACTGGCCTATAAGTCACAGTGATGCAATGGTGTAAACATGTTATAGAGCAGGCTGCAGGGGTTGGCTCCTAAACGGCACCGTGTTCTTTTGTTGTTATTAACAAAGCAAAGGTTGATGTTAATTAGCAAAGAGGGGCTTATTAAGTAAAGCATGGGGTTTAATTTTTTAAGATTTATTTTAATTTTAATTTATTTGAGTATTTGCCAGCACATATGCATACATACCATGTATGTGTCTGGCTCCTGTGAAAGATGGAATAGGGCTTCAGATCCCCTAGGACTGGGGAAAGTTGTGATCTGTCATGTGGGAGCTGGGAACCAAATCCAGGTCCTTCACATGAACAGTAAGTGTCTTAACCATGAGTCATCTCTCCAGCCTCAAGTACGGGCTTTTGCTCAGTCTGAAACAAGACACCTATACCACCTGCTGAAGGGTCAGAAACCCTCATGAAAGAAGGAACAGAAAGAATGTAAATTCAGAAGACAGAGAGAAAGGCTGAGAAATGCTACTTTCTCGACATGATATAGCTATTGCAATCACAAATTCATAACAATTGCCCTTGCTGGCACTGGTACTGCACAAGACTGGGCCTGCCAACAGTTAGTCAAGGATGTGGAGGAGCTCATGAAGCCCTATTCGTATCTGGTGAATGATTGGCTGTTGGTAGATGCTGAGAGAGAGGAGTCGCTGTCTACAGTTGTGTAGCCACTGATCAACCCACCAGATTTCAATAGATAATTCCACACCATTGCCACACAGACAGCTCTGGTGAAACTCAGTGGGGTCATAAAACAAAACAAAAAGACACAAGGGTTGGAAAGGTACTTGTAGGGAAGAAGGGAACTGATAGAAGTAAGAAGGAGATAAGAAAGAGGGGGGTTGAGAGTGATTAGACTACATTACATACATAGATAAAATTGTTGAAGAATTTAATTAACAAAAGAAAGGGGTGGTAGCTCATGCCCACTGGAGAGAATGTGCTTCTTAAGGGAGAGAGAAAAGATGTACTCAGCAGCACATCCTTATCTCTTCTGGGCACATGGAAAAAGGTATCAGGGGAAGAGATTGGAATCAAGAGAGGACATAGTGGGCTGGTGAGATGGCCTAGCACAGTGGTTCTCAACCTTCCTCATGCTGCAACCCTTTAATATTGTTCCTCATGTTGTGGTGACCGCCCAACCAAGAGATTATTTTCATTGCTACTTCATAACTCTAATTTTCTACTGTTAAGAATCATAATGTAAATGACTGTGTTTTCCAATAGTCTTAGGCTACCCCTGTGAAAAGGTCATTTGATCCCCAAAGCGTCGTGACCGACAGGTTGAGAAGCAGTGAAATAGTTCATAAAAGCCTGGTGTCTGAGTTTGATCCCTGGAGCCTATGAGGGAAAGAAAGACCTAACTCCCAAAAGTTGTCCCCTGATTTCCACATGTGCACTGTGACAATGCACCCCCACATGCTAACAATAAACAAACAAATAACATATTAAGAAGAGAAGATTCAAGGATCTGTAAGATACCAAAGGCAAAGGGTAGGTTGGGCTTACATTGGCTTTACTGAGCTGGAGCTGGGCTGATGGAGCTTGGGATCCACACTCCTGACTGTTCTTCAGTGTTGTCCTAACCCTGGGATAAGAGAGCTCTTCAGAAAGCACTGATGGAATATTCAAGGTTTCCAACCATGTGCCAAGTTGTTCTCAAGCTTCACAGTTAAAGTAATCTAAGGGAGCCTTAAGGTTATAATTTAGCTGCTAGCCCAGAATACAGTCATGGAAAGAAGATAATTTGGCAGCAGAATTTGGTCAATTTGGTCTATGGAGACACTCACCATATGGCAATTTGCTTCCCTAAGAGAGAGAGAGAAGAGAGACAGATTTTCTCTCTCTCAGAGTTAATACAGAGGGGTGAGGAGGACCACCAGAAGGAAGGAGAAAGAAGAAAAAGGAGGAGTCGGGGTATGGATTAGTGACTTGTCACACTGCTGTGATTTGTGCCTTGACAAATGCAACATGAGCAAGGAAGGGTTTGTTTGGCCTCAATGTTCATAGTGCACCAGAGCAGAAAAGTTGTGATGGCGAGAGCTGGGGGTGGCAGGTCACATTGTGTTCGTACAACAGGAAGCAGAAGGCAATGGATGCTGGTGTTCCATTAGGGTGGATCCTCCTGCATAAGTAATCTAATCTAGATAATCAGTCACAGCCGCTCTCGTCGACTAACCTCTTCGGCAATTCTAGATCGTGATAAATCAATATTAACTCTCAGAGGGTGGAAAAGAGGGAAAGAGTGCAGCAGGCAGAAAGTGTAACTAAAAGAAGATGCTGGAGCCAGGCAGTGGTGGCGCACGCCTTTAATCCCAGCACTTGGGAGGCAGAGGCAGGCCGATCTCTGTGAGTTTGAGGTCAGCCTGGTCTACAGAGTGAGTTCCAGGAAAGGCGCAAAGCTACACAGAGAAACCCTGTCTCGAAAAAAAAAAAAAAAAAAAAAAAAAGAAGATGCCAGATCCCTGACTTAAATATGGCTGAATTGTGGATCACCATGGCATCATTTCTTAGAGCAGATATCACTGTTTATCCCTGGCTCAGTGAGGCAAAGATGACAGGACTAAAGGAGACCAGCATGGCTATCGTCTTCTGGAGCTGCCTAGCCCCATGGTCCTGTAGCACACCATGCACCAGCACCCATCATATCTATTCTTTCACAAAGAGAAGATGTGGGTGAACTCATACCTCACAACACATTCCGGATAGGTCATCTTTTCCCTCAGCAGTGAAATGTGAAAGAATGCCACAAATTCCATGCGACCTGTTCAGTGCTGGTTTACAGATGTCTAAAGAGGCACCTCTCTGCATGACAAATGAACACAAATAAAGAAGTATCTGCTAATTCACAGAAACAATTCTGTCATTTGATTTTTACTTCCCCGTATCCCTCAAAATGACATAACAGAATGGTTCCCTGTTCTTCTAAATGCTCATGGAGCTTTGGTCAGGGCAACAACGGGGGCAAACCCACTCCACTAAGGATAAGGGCAGCAGAGAAGAAAGAGGCAAGAAGACTAAGAAAACAGAGGAGGCAAGCCTATTGTGGTGGTGTCTGAACCTGTTAGAGCATGTATGGTGGTTTGAATGAAAACGGTCCCCATAGGCTCAGGGAGTGGCACTATTAGTAGGTGCAGCCTTGTTGGAGTAGATGTTGCCTTGTTGGAGGGAGGGCTTTGAGGTTTGAAATGCTCAGACCAGGTCCAGTGTCACTCTCTCTTCCTGCTGCATGTGGTTCCAGCTGTAGAACTCTCAGCTCCTTCTCCAGCACCATGTCTGCCTGCATGCCACCATGCTTCCCACCATGATGACAATGGACTAAACCTCTGAACTGTAACCCAGCCCCAATTAAGTGCTTTCCTTTATAAGAGCTGCCGTGGTCATGGTATCTCTTCACAGCAATAAAAATCTTATCTAAGGCAGCACGTGTTAGGGATGAGGCACAGCTCACTCTGAGCAGAGGGCCTGCTCTTTGTTCTAGAACAGTTAGAAAATTCTGTGTCCGACGTCCAGAGACAGGAATGACCACCCAGGTACCAACTCTTTGCTGCCAAAACCTTCCAGAGAAGATGGCTGCCTGAAGGTTAGACTCTTCTGTACACATGCACTTGCCAAGCCTTCAGGGCACAGTTGTGACCACCAAGTGTGACTATTTTCTTTGCTTAGAGTTTAAGATACAACACATGATATCTATATCTGCATACATATATGTGTGTATACACACATACACATATATATGAACTTCAACGATTAATATCTCTTTTAGAAAATTCAAAGATTCTTCATTTTAAAATAATTTAATTGTGAATATAATGCATATGATATATATGTGCTCTTTTGACCAGTTTTTAAGTTTGTAGTTCTCTATTCTTAAGTCCATTCCACTGTTGAGCAACCGCCATCACCAATCCCTGAACACCAACCTAAGCTTTACTCATTGAGTATTGATTTGTTATTCCACCTCACACTTGTTCCTTGTAAGCACCATTTCCCTTAGCATAAATTCAATGCCAATGGGCAGACAAGGAACATCTTACCAAAGTGATGCAAATGCAAACGTATTTGCCCTTTGGTGAGAAGTTTATCTCACTTTGTATGTTTTCAAGTTTCATTCTGGTGGCTGTGGCACCATTTCACATGCCCATCAGTGGCACACAACATTTCCACCGTCTCTACGTCCTCTGAAATGCTTAGTTTCTGTTTCTTGGGCAGTAGTCATCCTAATGCATGTGCTGACTGTCACACTGCTAACAAAGGGCAGAGCCCGAGTTGCATGCAGATAGTCTGAATCTAAAAGGCAGAATTTTAATGTTCTCTTCCCAGGATAATGGTTCTCTAACTTAGGTTTACAAGAAGAGCTCCTGCAGGTCACTTGGAATTGTTCAGTCTGGGGAGCCATGCCCAGTGAATGTAGGAGACAAATATACTGGGGTGGGAGATACAAAGCATTTTCATTAGCAATCGGTTTGGTTAAAAACAAGTCCATAACTGGGACCAGATCAAATCAGAGCAGCTCCCGCCCTTTGATGCAAATGTCAAGGGACCTGAACGTGGATAATTTTGGAAGGGTAACTGAAGAGTTGAATTATGACTTGTCTCGATGCTTCCTGCTTTCGGTTGGCACTGGAAATGGAAGTGCCAAGCCCTGCCAGGAAGTCTTCTCTCGTGGTTTTACTGGCCAGGGCTAATTTAGGAAGTGCTGGAAATCTTGTAGAAACCCCTTGGGAAATTTTTACCTTGTTTTCCTGCATAAAAAGTTCCACTTAGCTACAAAACCCTCCAGAGTGGCATCTGGACTCCCTGTTGGATTCTCTGGGTAAACCATACCTTTGTTACCAGTGCACTTCAGTGTGGGGTAGGGCAGCTAGAGTAACAAGTGCCCTTAAGAGAATAAGATATGGTCTGTGGGCACTCTGCTGGCTCTCTGGGATGGTCACTCATCTTACCCACTCGCTCCCTCCTCTTCCACTCATCAATAGCTGTGAAGATTTCCGTGTCACCCCCAAAGACTACAAGGCCAGAGGAGATGGTCTGTTTACTCAACCACCCAGTTAGATGACAAAGTCAACACACAAACCAAATCCATCAACTTCCCCAAACTACACTTTTACCATCTGCTCTCTGTTTCAGAAGTATCAGAAGTAATTTTTTTCTTAAAAGAGATCTCACCTTCCACATATTGTGCCACAGAATCTTGACCAGGAAGCTGACGTCTGTCTTCAAGTCCACACTGAGGCATCCTGTGGCCTCCTGATATTCCTACCTGTCCTTATTCTCCTACCCACAGCCCACATGTTCCTCACAGCTCCAGCCCAGACTTGAGTTTCCCTCATCCATATCCATCCTCTTTGTGGAATGTCCCTGTCACTTCTTCATTTAGCCAAGTTCTATTGCCCGTCGAAAACCCTGTCCAAGAGATAACCCAGACAAGCCACTCTCTTTTCCTTTTTCATGTCCTCCCAGCACCTGAGGTGGACCATTTGGTCATGCATCATAATCTCGCCAGTTGCTAAGTGTCTTGCTTCACTTCCAAGAAGGCATGGATGTGAGAAGCCTGACAATATAGGGGCACACTCGGCAGTGATGCCACTGAAGTTAATATGGACCATGCATGAGTCACAGTGAAAGGGAAAGATCCATATAAATCAAAGGGGAAGGATAACGAGGACTTGCCTTGGGAAATGAGTCACATCAGTCATCATTCAGATTTGAGTGGTAACAATCTGAGGCTGAGAGACTAGGGTTGCCAACCACAGTGGGAGAGTGGGAAGGTGGGTAGTTCAGAGCGAGGAGCAATCCCTCCTGTCTGGAGGCAGTTTCCCTCAGAAGGACTGACACGAACAAAGGTAGGGCTGGAGTCATCTAGGGAATCAAACAGAGACCATCCCTGTCCTCAAGAAAGAAATGTGGGTCTAAGGTCCTTCATAACACCAAGAACAAAAAGAAAGTACCTATCATGAGTTGTACCAACTAAAACCCATCACCTTTTACTGATTTATTTTTAAGCTATTTTTAGGTTTACTATAATCAGTGAACCACACAGACTATGTCTCTACCCTTGTAGAGCAGATAGTTGAAGAAGAAAAATAGAGATCAAGTCCGATGTCTTTTTGTTTAACATCTCCTTCTCAAAAATACCTAGCAAGTATGTGTTGAGAGAGTGGATTAATCCTTTACCCTGTAGTAAATATGCTATAAACATATTTTTCCTCATGGTAATATTTTATTCATGTTTGCTAAAGAGTATTCTTTAAGGGTGGAAGATAGAGATCTAAAATTCAGTTCATTTTTACTCCTTAAGATCAATTTTAAAAAGTAAGAACTATGTGTCCTATGAAAGATTAATATAGTTCAATTCCTATGAAAAATTAAAAAGGAAAAATAGCTTAATTATTGCTGTAGTATTATTTACCTTGACGATAAAGCAAAATTTGGTGTCTTGTTTTTTTATTCTGTGTCTTACATATTCTGAGCAACTTGGAAATTATACGTAATGTTTTCAAATTCAATTTACATATCCAGCAGCATTTTGAGTTAAAAAGGAAGTTAGAATCAAAACATCACTTTCTCCAGAACACAGTATGAGGGCTGGTGGCACCTTGTGCATGAGTCATGGATTGGATCTGAAGGCCATTTTCATACTCCCACCTAAAACAGGATAAGGTGTCCAGTGCTGGCACGTGGCAGGCCACTGAGTCAGAGTAGGCTCCGATCCTACCACTTCTCTGGGCTCTGGTGTGGTAACATGACTCAATCCCGAGACCCAGCCACTAAAAGCTTCCTAGATCCTACACATGGGATATGAGCTTCCTATTAGTCCCCAGGATGCTTCACCTTACTGGATCTGGAACACACACAGTGATCAGGTTCTGAAGGTCTAACTCAGACTTGGGAGTGTTTTTGTCTTTTGTTCTTGGTGACAAAATTAGATGCCACGTTTTTAGTAGTTGCTTCTGAGCAAGCTAGCCTGAAGTTAGTAGTGAGGAAATTGGGTTTCTGGAAGCACACATTTCTCTTAGGTTGTACTGATAGTGTTGGAAAGTTATCCGTTTCTCCTCATCATGGATTGCCAGTAGGCATAAGGATGGAGATGGGCAGTGGATCCCAAAGAGGATGGAGCATGGTAAGCAATTTGGCAGTGGAACTGGGGCCATGAAGAGACTGAGTCTCTTAGATGAGGCAGAAGGATGTCAGGAGCAGGGATAGGGGACATCAGCCTTGAATTTTCCCTCCTACATCTTAATCTCTTTATGCTAGACCAGCATCTATGGACAGTCTGCTAGAAGTTACAGACTGCAGGTTAGCTACAGTTTGAGGATGAGCTCTGACAGTGATCTCAGCAACCCAAAAACTTCAGAAACCTGGAGGGAATTAAGAGCTATTGCACCTGCCAGCATGGATCTGAGGGCGATAAAGCTGCCCAGGGATGTGTTGCTGGTCAGTAGACTGGGGCCAACCTGATTCTTTTTTTTTTTTTTTGAGACAGGGTTTCTCTGTATAGCTTTGTGCCTTTCCTAGAGCTCACTTGGTAGCCCAGGCTGGCCTCGAACTCACAGAGATCCACCTGGCTCTGCCTCCCGAGTGCTGGGATTAAAGGTGTGCGCCACCAACGCCCGGCCCAACCTGATTCTTGATTAAACTATAGTGGGTAAGGGCTGGAGAAATGGCCCAGTAATTAAGAGCCTTTCTTGAGGACCTACTTTGATTCCCAGAACCCAAAAGTGGCTCACAACTGTCTATAACTCCAGTTCCTGGGGTCTGATGCCCTTTTCTGGCCTCCATGGGAACCAGGCACTCATGTGGTGCATAGACACACATGTAGGCAAAACATACACACCAAAAAAAATTTAAATTAAGAAGAGCATACTGTGGGTAGGTCCAAGAATGTGAGGATAGTCGTTATTCATATTTTCATCATTTTTTTAGAAGTTAGATCATTGTAGACCAGATGTCAAAATGTTCCAAGCCTAGGGTTTATTCATACACAAAGCTGTAATCCTGTCAGGACTGATGTAAACCATAAAAATAGAAACACCCTGAGTCCTGGGAGCAGAAAGCAGAGAGTGTGGGCACTGGGAGACAAAAAGTGACCAGCTCAAAAGACTGGAGACAGTCTGGGGTGGGAATTTACCACAGACTTAAATATTAATTATATGGCCTCAACAAAGTAACATCTCTACCCAAATCAGGGTTATGTAGAATCATGCACCCACGCCTTCACTCAGCTCAGGGTAATGGTAAATTTTAGGTGTCAGTTTGGCTCGGCAGTCATGACCAAATCTTAGTCAATCAAGTCTAAATGTTACTGTGAAGTAGGTGTCAGCAGATAACCCTCACTGATTCGGGAGGACTCAACCAATCAGAAAGAGAACAGACAGGCTCCCAGGAAGGAATGAGTGCACCAAAGGACGCGCAGACTCCAGCTACAACATCGCCCCTTTCCAGAGTCCCTGGGTATTAGTCACATTTCTCATTGTGGTGACAAAATCAGACAAGAAGTATTTCAGAAAAGACGTGTGCCTGTTGACTCACAGTTTGAAAGTAGAGCCCATTATGGGGAAGAAGCCGTGAGACCACTGGTCACACTGCATCCACCACCAGGAAGCAAAGAAAGAATGCGGTGCTTGCGCTTTCTTTCCCTTATTCCACGACCCAGTCTACCCTCTGGGGCCAGGTGGCTCGTGTTGAGAGCAGGGCTTCCGACCTCTGTTCAGCTTCTCTGGAAATGCCATAACAGGTTATCCTAGACATTTTTCCCCGCGGTGATTCAAATACTATCGAGATGAGAAGGTTCAAATTCTAGCTTGCTTCCTTGCCAGTCTCAGCGTTTCCATGAGCCATCTACTTGAAATTCATTTGTCTGGACACTGATCCTATGGATCGTGTTCCCTAGGGAACTCTGATTAACGGCAGGTGCACCTGGTGCTCTCTGTTTGCTTCTCCCAGTTCCAACATTTCTGTCACGTGTTCCTCCTCTGCTTTTGCCATGTGAAGCACCTGTGTTCTTTTCTCTGCCTCATATGCGGGACACAGTGATTCTTAATGGCATGTTATCACCTATTTCCAGGGTGGATCTTCTCCCCTCGGTTAAACCTCTCTGGCAACACTCTTACAGACATATCCAAATGGTTATCTCCTGGGCGATTCTAAATCTGGTCAACCTGGCAATCAAGATTAACCACTATTTGTACATGTAACCCTGATTTTGCTTCTCCAGGCCATCCTGGCCCTTCTCTGAGAATCCAGCTTTACTGGCAGCCACACAGCATGTGGGGAATCTGTGTGGGGATATCTCCTGTGTTTTTCCTCTATGTGATAGTGAAAGCTTTTTTTTTTTTTTTGGTTTTTCGAAACAGGGTTTCTCTGTGTAGCTTTGCGCCTTTCCTGGAACTCGCTTTGGAGACCAGACTGGCCTCGAACTCACAGAGATCCACCTGCCTCTGCCTCCCGAGTGCTGGGATTAAAGGCGTGCGCCACCACCGCCCGGCAGTGAAAGTATTTTTAGCTTGCAACTCCAGGAAATAGACTTTCCCATCTCAATGGCCAGACACAGCCAGTTGCTCAGGTCTTTAATACATCTCCTTTCTTCTACCTTATGGTTTAACACTTTTGTTAAAATACAGCTTGATGACAGAAAATAGGCAATTTTTATCGTATACTTTTTAGATGTATTTACAGAGCTCTGAAGTCATTACGACTGTGCATAGAAAACCTTTTCATCTAGTGTTTGTACCTATTGGTAATCCATCCCTGTGTACTGGCCCCTCTCCTAACTCCGTTCCGCTCCTGGCACCCAACAACTGGCTCTGAAGACTTGCTTCTTCTGTACATTTTATGTAAACAGAATCATATGGGTCTTGCATCTGGAGTTTTCAGTTATGCTCATGTTTTTGAGGTTCATCTATGATGTGACATATATCTGCACTTCATTCTTTTTATTGTCAAATACTATTTTGTTGCATGGGCATGCCAAAGTTTGCTTATGTATTCCTCAAGCAACAGTTGGTCTGTTTCCATTCTTTCTCATTATCGAAAATGCTATTGTGAACATTCATGCACAAGGTTTTGTGGGACATAAGTTCTCATTTCTCTTGGTTATGTATCCCAGAGTAGAATTGCTGGGTCATATGGTAACTCTGTTGCCACCATTTGAGGAACAGCCCAACTCCTGCCCATTCTATAAGCATGTATAATGCTCTCACTTCTCTACATACCTGCCAACTTATGTCTGTGTATGATTACAATTGTGCTGTTGGGGAGACTGATTTCTTATGCACTTGTTGCACTATGGCTCACTTTGGGGAAATATTCATGCATGAGAAATCACCATCAAGCTGAGCAAGGGATCTTTAATTCATACTGCAGTCATGCCACTTTGTTGGTATTAGCATGGGCTAAATGAAAGACAACTGAGGTATGATCTATGCTATAAAGTGACTTGTTGCCTTGTTCATCAAATACGTTGTAAAATTTACCTACATTTAGAATCAGATAACATAAAGATCTTCTTGACAGAGTCAATGGGAACTTCTCTTAGCATCTAGAACATGATTGGTGCTGGATGGAGGGGGAGGGTTTCAGTGGATGTAGATAAAATGAGGAGACCCTTTCTGGAGGAAAGAGGAGCAGAAACGTTAACTTTCCAAGGAGTAAACACAGCATCAGACAAATGACATGGTGTTGATATCTTGTGCCCTGCCACTGGAGACTGCTCTCTAATAGTGATTGGCATGCTGTTGCGCTCTCTCTCTCTCTCTCTCTCTCTCTCTCTCTCTCTCTCTCTCTCTCTCT
>CABHPH010128879.1:4194-16341 GCA_902168325.1 Peromyscus nudipes | reverse complement strand
TCTCTCTCTCTCTCTCTCTCTCTCTCTCTCTCTCTCTCTCTCTCTCTGGGTGTGGGTGTGGTGTGGTGTGTTACAGATGATTGAACTGAGGGCTTTGCAAATGCTGAGTGAATAGTCTACTAATGAACTACATTCCAAGCCCTGTTGACTGACATTTGACACAGAAGTTTTAATAAGGGAATCTTTAAGCATTCTTGCCCATTTTGTGGTTCTCTTTCTGATCACTTTTCTTGCATATTATTACATCAAAACTGATTTCCCATTTCAACAATAGCCTTCCTCCACTCATCGTCCTCTTGTTTCTCAGTCATAATTTATGCGTAGCCTCCATTAGAATATATTATGTTTGTGGGCTCCAAGTAAAGTTCGTATTAGAACTTCCTGCTTTGGGTGAAACCATAGGGGGAATTGAATGCCCCCAAATCAATGCGGGGAAGTTATCTTCACTGGATGTTCTGAGTAGTGAAATGTTGGAATGTGCTTTATGAAGAGTGTCCTAGTAGTGAGGTAAGAGGTCAAATTGAGGCACAGAAACCCATAAAAAGCTAGTGCGTAAGCCAATTGGACATTCTAGAGACTCTAACTAGGGTGTCAGACAAGAATGGCATGGTATAGTATACACAAAAGATGCAAAGACAGACTTATTTGGACTTAGAAAATGTTGGGAAGTTAGTGAGGTTTTCAGCAGAGCTTCCCTCTGCCTTCTTACCTATTATAGGGTATTGGGATTGAAACAATGTAGAAACCACTTTACCTATTTGTTTTTGCCACAATTTGTGAGGCAGAAGTTCACTTGGAAAAGATGTCCCTTGTTAAGCAAGTAGTCCTTTGAGCAAAATATCTCACAAGCAGAAAGACATACAGTAAGTAGTTTCTCCATATCCATGGGTTCACCTCCTGAAGTCTTAGCTACCTCGTTTCATTACAATCCAAAAATATTAAATGGAAAATTCAAGAAAAAGATCATTCTTAAGTTATAAATCATTGAATATTTTGAGTAGGATGATAAAACCCTGCCCTGGCCTCTCTGACTTGCATGGGATGTGAATCATCTGCTTATGCAATGCGTCCATGCTGTATATTGAGCCTGCCCGTTGTCACTTAGTAGATAAGTTTTCAGATCAATTGTCACGCTGTCACATAATAATGTCATGCTCAAATAACACATTTATTTAACCTGATGATGGCCCGAAGCACAAGAAGGGTGAAGATGGCAATTTAGACATGCCGAAGGGAAGGAAGCCCTAAAGTGTTTCGTTTAATGAAAAGATAAACATACTTGACTCAGTGAAGAGAACACCATGTCCTGAAGTTGCTAAGCCCTATGGTAGAAGTAAACATCCCCATGCCATTGTGAAGAATGCTGGAATCCAGCACACAAAGGATAGTTGCATGGCTGAGGCTTCTCGTTGGAGCTTCAGGCAAGTCACTCTAGAAGTAGTAGACAGGACATGGTGGGTCCAGATGCCAGGCACCAGTGTGGTCCATTTGGGTAACTAGGTCAGCCCAGTAGCATGACATATCTTCCCTGTGGAAGTACTACCCCAGTGGTCAGCACTGAGGACTGGGCGGGGGGAGCATTGGAGGTTCCCAAGGTATACTTTCCCAGCTCTTTGCCTCCTTGGGCCAAGTTAAGCCTGGCAGGAAAACGCAGACCTCAACAGTGCGGAAAGTAGGAGTTCAAATAATAGAGGGAAAATGTAATCTGTATAAAACATGTCACAGGTAGATATTAAAAAATGTTTTCTATTCCAGTATGTAAAAATGGCTTTTCTTCTTTGGTTATAACTGATGGGCCATTGTCACTTACAGTCCACAGAAGGAGTAATGGAAAGTCACTATTCTTAAGTTTTCTGCTGTGAGAAAGAATCATCTGTGTATATTTAAAACCCGTTAAACCATGGTTAAATATTGTACCAACTCCATGTCTTCACCTCTTTCCCCAAATTTAATGGGAGAGGTGGTAATGAGCAATCTAGTTTCTCCTCTTCTGAATTTCCTCAGCTCGGTGGTCCATGACATCCCTGCACCCAGCTGTACTCATCCGGCTTTGTCCTGTGTGCACATCATCCTTCTTGTAACGACTATGACCTTTTTCTATCAGCAAAGAGAAGGGGCAAGTCTGAAATTTATCCCCAGGTTGATGATCACAGTTTTTATTGTCTGAAATCTAAGCAAAATAATATTGCCATCTCCTCTCAGCTCAGCTGTTCACGTTGAAAGGACGCGTGAGGTTCAATGAGACGCGAAGCAAGGCTCACCTCCCTTCTCACATTACTGACTGCTTGGAAATAGTTTGTCAAATTGTATTTATGGTGAGACAGGTTCAAACAACAGCTTAGAGTTACCCGCCTGGAACTATATTGGAAATGGGAAATGACGGGAGCAAGAGAATAATAAAGGGTCAATTAAGGCTCAAGGGATGATAGGAGGAAGGAAAATCAGAACGAATGTGTAAAGAGACTAGCTTTTTTTTTTATTACTGCTTTAAAATATCAAAGGAAAAAGAATGCACAAAGTATCTCTGTTAGTGCAGAGATACAAGGATAAGTTCATTATATTCACAGTCACCGTAGCCCCTATCTCTCGAGTGATGACAAATTAACAATAATAAGCATCATGGACCCCATTTGCCAAAAGAATCCTGTGCATCAGTGAGAGTTGGTACCGGTAACCAGGCTTTCAGACTCCTAAACTCTAATGAGTTTTCAATACAACTGTCACTAAATGAAGAGACAAGAGTAGACTTTGGCCAACTTCTGTTCCTTTCTGAGCCCCATTTGTGAGTGTTTCATAACTCCAGTGAGTCCTGGTCTTGGCAAATGTGGAAAGGCTGGAGTACATGGGCAGGAGCTGCCTTGATACCTTTGGGCCACAGGGCATTTTCCTGGATTTCTGGAGTCAAGCAGAAGCAGTCCAGGTGCCAGAGAAGAGAATGGTCCTGAGGACTAGCCATAGCAAAAGGAGAATATCTAAATAGGATTGGGGGTTGGAGAGGGGGACATGCCTGCCAAGCCCAGGTCTCCATCTGCTGTGGTCTTCTGTATAGTAGCAGAGTGCTTCACAAGTGCTCCTGACTCTTGGATCCTGCAACTTTTGTTCAACAATACTCCCTGACACTCTACAGTTTGTTCATATAGGTGATGTTTACCTATGAGCAGGGCTGGGTTAGAAGAAAAGGAGCCTTGTGTGCACAAAGGCAGGTGCTATTGGCAACATCCATGGCCAACAGGATGGCTGCTTGGTAGAGGCCAGAGCCAAAGGCAGCAGAGAAGTAAGTTCTGGGATAGAACTGGTACTGGACCCACCTACTGAGAGGTGAGTAGGAGTCAGCAGCTATTAGCTAAAGTGTGATTAGGGCAAGAGAGAAGACTTTCTCTCCACTCTCTGAGGGCCCCATGACCTTTTGACTTTAGCCAATGACAGTCAGATGGAGAAAAACTAGACAAGTACATTCATTGTGTGCACAGGGGCATCCCAGGGAAGAAAGCAAAGACATACGCAAACGATTGAGGACTACCAGCTTAGACGCCCTCTTCATAAAGAAAAGTGATGAGTGGATGAAAGGGCCCTTGGAAAAACAGGACTACTGGGACGAAGTCTGCCATGGTGAGATACCAGTTTCTGACTTCTAGGCTTCTGTCCTGTCTCTGGGAAGATGACCAGGACACTCGAATACAACAGCCAAATGTCTGCACGCAGCTTCCGTTTCCCTGATATTTCAACAGCATGTCTTGAGGTTGAACTTCCTGGGCTCCATGGTTAGGAATTCTTTTTCCCAAGACGGTAACTTCCTCCTGGCCAAAGGGAGACCAAGGGTAATGACCTCGCTTTGGGAATCCCCAATAGTCTTTCCAGGTCAGACAAATAATCTTTTTTTTTCTTTTTATGCCTGTATTCAGTTTCAGTTTATGAAGTGCTCTTATGCAGACCATTGCATTCGACTCTCTCCGTAATCTAGGGTAAGTTATCATTCAAAACTCCATGTCACCAAGAAGCCACCTGAGGTCCCCAAGGAGGACCAACATTTTTAAAATATTCTTAAATATGTATAATATCCCACACACTTCCCCCTCCCTCCTCTCCTCCCAGTCATTTCCCCCATCCCTCCTGTGTTCCCATCCCCAAATCCCCTCCCTCTCCCTTTCTGTTTAGGAAAGAGCAGGTCTCCCATGAGTATCAACAAAACATGGCATATCAAATAGCGGAAGACTAAGCATCTCCCCATGTATTAAGCCTGGGCAAGGTGACCCAGTATGAGGAGTAGGTTCCCAAAAGCCTGTAAAAGAGACAGAGACAGCCCCTGTTCCCATTGTTAGGAGTCCCACAAGAGGACCAAGCTATACAACTGTAGCAATATATGCAGAGGGCCTAGGTGAGTCCCATGCAGGCTCCCTGGTTGTTAGTTCAGTCTCTGTGAGAAGATATGAGCCTAGTTTTAGTTGATTCTATGAGTTTTCTTGTGGTGTCCTTGGCCTCTCTGGTTCCTACACTCCTGCTTTCTCCTCCCCTTCTGCAGGATTCCCTAAATTCCACCTAATGTTTGGCTGTGGATCTGTATCTGTTTCCATTGGTTGCTGGATGAAGCTTCTCTAATGACATTTGGGCTCGGCACCAATCTGGTCATAGGAGATGACCAGATCAGGCTACGTATCTGCTATTGCTAAGAATCTAAGCTGAGGTCTTCCTTGTAGATTCCAGGGAGATTCCGTTTCACCAGGTTTCTACCTGACCCTGAAATGTCCCCCTTTCCTCTCCTCCTCCATTCCCCCGCCCCCACAGCCTGATCACTCACGTTCCCATTCCAGCCTGCCCTCAGTTCATCTCTTCTTTTCCCCCTCCCCAGGGAGAACTGGGTGTTCCCCCATGAGCCCTCTTTGTTACCTAGCCTCTCTGGGGCTGAGGATTGTAGCATGGTTTGCTGGATTCCTTGCTCCGGACCAGTTCGACGACCTGGAATGGATGTGTGAAGTCAGTGCCATGGAGAAATTGTGACCACCTGTTGTTCAGCACTCCTCACCATCCTCTGGCTTTTACATTCTTCCCACCTCCTCTTCCTTGATGTACCCTGAGACTTCATGGTGGTGGGGTGCAGGTGGTGCTGGTGCTGGTGCTGGTGCTGGTGGTGTGATATAGTCCAATTTAGGGCAGAGCACTCACTCTCATTCTGTAGATTTTGACCACTTATGCACATCTGCATTTACTTCTGTCTACTGCAAAAAAGAAGCGTGTCCGACCAAGGTTGAGAGCAGTCAAGATCTATGGGTATAAATATAAATTTTTAGATGGTACTTTCACAGCATGACTATTTAGCAAAATAACAGTTGCAGTTTCTACCCTAGGGATTATGACTTTCCCAGCCATGGGCTTCTGACCAGGATTATAATACAAGATATGAAATTCCTTTTTATGGAGCAAGCCTCAAATCCAATTAGAAAGCTGTTACTTACCCCACAGTTGTGCCACTATTGGACCAGTGGGAACTTCTCCATGGGTGATTTTAATGTCCCCAAGTTCCATGTATCCAGTATTGGTTTCTTAACTATGTACTATTCCACAGACAGCTTTCTAGAAGTCTGATTATAAGGAAATCATTATCCATGCTTCATGAATAATAAGCTGGGGACTCTGGGAAGACTAACATCTTATTTAGCCAGCATCAGAGAAACAGCCAATCCCACCATCCCCCACTGGAAATAGAAAGGATAATGGAAGATATTTGAGGGACATTAACCTTCATTTTCAAGAAGTTATTTGTTCAGGTCATATAGGTAGACTCTTGGTCATGAGGGTGGTCCTCTGGTTTTATTTTATGTTATTTTTAACTTTAAAATTTTATATTACATTATTTATTTATTTATTTATTTATTTATTTATTTATTTATTTATTTATTGTGTGTTTGTGTGCACGAGTGTGCATGTACACAACACAGTGTACTTGTGGAGGTCAGAGGATGACTTGCAGGAGTTGGTTCTCTCCTTCCACACATGAATCCTGGGGATCTAACTCAAGTTGCTAAGTTGGTGGCTAGTGCCTTTACTTGCTAAGGTAGCTCGCTGGCCCTGGTTCTATGGCTTGAAAACCCAGGAAGGGCCCTCTTCCAGTTGCAGGCTGCTGAGTTCTAGCTCTATTCTCCCATGACAGAGAATAGAACAGAGACAAAACGTGTCTTTATATGCACACAGATCCCAATCATGGTGGCTCTGCCCTGGTGGCCAGATCACCTCCCAAGGCCTCATTTCCTCATGCATCACTTTGGAATGAGGCTTTCTATGCAATTTGGGAGGACACAGAAATGCACTCCAATACACTGAAAACATGCCTATTTGGAAATGTCAATGAGCTAGAACATTGTCTAGTTATTTTAATAGACACATGCTTTTTAGTGTAAACTCCTTTGCTAGACTGAAAGCACCTAGAGAGATGAATAAAACCAGATTGTCTTCAATGAAGCTTGCACCTAAGTAGGGGGGAGACTAGTACACAACTGTAGAGGAAGTAAAGCAGGGCAGGATAGGCCCAGCAGGAACTGAGAGTAGGGTCACACCTAGTTTTCAGGCTACAGACCTCTCACCTGATGGCTGGGGGTGGAGGACTCACTAAAGATGGTAGTCAGGAAACGAGCCCCCCACACCCGTTTAGTCCCACTCTGAGGATCAAACCCAGGGCTTCATACTTGCTAAGCAGTCAGTGCTGGTTTTGAAAGTGTATGGTCTTTGTAGAGTCATTACATCACCATATCTCATTCCTCTCGGGGATTTAAAACCTGCCTCCTTCACAGCAGTCTAAGAGGCCTGTTCCTGTCTGTTGTCCCCTTTGGAGTAATAGTCACTCTTGTTATACCACAGCCAGTCTGGGATCATGGTCCCTGCCACTTTTTCCCCCCTGCGACAATAGATTATAGAAATATATATGATTGTTATTATGAATCTTTAGCTTTGAATATAAAACTTTTAAAAAAACCCTCGTATTCAAAATTGTAGCAGTTGAATAATTTCTAAGCTACCAAATGGAATTTATTTAGGCTAGTTTAAAGGCTAATTGATATAATTTCAATTTCAAATGGAAACAGTACTTACAATGCATTGTCATTCATTTTAATGGGTGTTAATGTTGAAACATAATTGTGACTCTTTGGATGAGAGCATCATTAACCCTGTTATTGCTGATCGATATACAGAGATGTTCTAAGAAAAATACGGTTGGGTAGGACTGGATGCACAACTGTGATTCTCCAATCAAGAGAGTTTTCAGAAGAAAGGGGGCTATCTAAACGCTTTGGCATTTAGTCTTAGGATAGAAATAAACAAATTGGTATACACAGTGTCAAACATCATACGGGGGACATGTAACTGCTCCAGGAACAGCTCCAGACAGCAGATCATGATTTTTGCAGCTCCCCTCAGAAACTATTAGCTTCATTTTCTATTTCCTAGTCCCTTAAAGATTTCTACCAGATATAGAATACATATCAATCTGCAGAAATGTTTTGAGTAACTTTAATTTTTGTAGTCATGAGTTGCTGCATTTTCTGAATTCATAGCAGGCACTCTACAGAGTCCTTCTGATACAGTTAAAATCTAGAAAGTAGATTTTTGTACGAGGACACTGAGGTTCAGTGATGTCCAGGCTAAAGTCCCCCAAATCATACTTAACTAGTCACTGAGTAGCTGAAATTTCCTGCACCGTTTGGGTGCATCCTCTTTAATGTGATGCTCCCAGCTGTATGGGTGGATCCCCAGTGACACTGTGCCACTTCTGCCTCTGGTGTGAGTTTTCACAGATCCTCTGATTTCCAGAAAAATAACTCGAGCTGGTCTCTTGTGTCAGACAACCACTGCCCCTTTCAGTTCCCTTTGCCTCAGTCACCCGTCACCCGAAGAGCCCAAAGCCCACCACTGTGACCATTTCCCTGAACAGATCCTCTAGTGCTTCCTTATAGATGTCAAAGCCATGATCAGTTCCACCTCTGCCAGCTCTCTGTGGCCAGAGTTGCAATGTTTCCCTGAGAGCTGTGCTTCAAGTCTTGGCTTTTGTATCTAGTATGTCTCTCATGATGGCAAAGACTTGCTGTAGTATGGTGTCTAGCATCCATACCCCAAGGCAGTCCCGTTTCAGTCTACTGAGCTGGGAAATGCAGAGACTTTGAGTGTTGGTAGGCTAAACCTATTCTCGTTGGCCATTTTGCCATTTATCTAGAGAGATTTGGTACCGTGGCTCTCATCTACGGGCAGATACATAAGGAAAGATCCAAGCTCTTTTAGGATGAAGTTGCCATAGTTCAGCGAAGAAATTGGGAAATAGGCAATACAGTAGTACAACATAATTACTGTAGTTACTTTTTCCTGAACACTGCATCCTAGATAATGTGTTAAGTAGTTGAAATACATACTATTAATCCATTTCCACACTAACATTAAGAAGTGGGGAAACCTGAGGTCTGGAAAGGCAAATTTATTCCCTCATAACGTCTTGATCACCTGGTGACAGGGTCAAAATGGACAGCAGTCTATACAATATTAGCTTGCACAAGGTTCCATGATAGACAGGTAAGTCAAAAAGTTCCACATCCTGGCAAAGCCTGAGAAGCACAGAGGAGCCAGGCTTTGACTGGATTCTAACAGTTTGAGTAAGAATCTGCCACATGGACAAGAATATATGAAGTTCTAACTGAGGAACTAATATACATCCAAGTCTGAAGGAGGTCAAGGTCATTTCACGCTGTGGGAACTACCTGTGGTGTTACTCAAGTGAAGTTCCCAGTAGGGTGTGGTTACTAAGGCGCTTGAGAAGGGAAGTGGCAACGTTGAGGCTGGGGCATGTCAGAGAGGGCCATGTGGACCATGAGGACCATCAGGGCCATGCAAATGCTGGAGATCTTGTTCTATTGGTTTTAGGGATTCTCTGAGAAAGGCGCAGACCCCGACCTTAGGAACTTGTTAAAGCTGCAGGAGATGGTTGGAGTTAGCAATGGAAAGAGACCTGGATGTCAGACCTACTACATAGCTACTGTGATCCTCCACACAAGGCATAGTGAGGTCATGAAAGAAGCTAAAACAAGGAAGGACAGAAGGTCAGTTTACACAGTGAATAGAGTGATCATGACTTGGTGAATGAGTGGGCTTGTGAGTATGGTCGGAAACGTGGATAGTTAAGGTACTCTGCCTAGGTACCAAGAACTGACAAGCTAAAGCATAAAAAGACTTTTTTTTTGAAGACACTCATCAGCACAACTAACAGGTATGAAGGGTTGGTGCCCCTGCCTCAGGAGGGCATAGCCCTCCGCAGCCAAAAGACCCCAAATAAAGAGAGGGTGAGGATTGACTTCCTAGTCTTGCTAGTGTTGGGACTTGGCTGTAAGACACATCTCTGCCTGCCTTTTTTCAATTTTAAATATGGCCAAATGCTTGCAATACCAACTTCTGACAGACCATGATTTCAGATCTTCAGGAAGCCAGGTAGTGGAGGGATGTGCATGCAGTTTGACTTTGTGTAGAGGGTGAGGTGGACCCAAGCACAGGTCCTGCAAGGATGTAGTCTAGCTCTTGCTTCTAGAAAAGACTACACTGAGTTTTGTATTTTAAAGTAAACACTATATTTTGTGTTTGTGAACAAAAATTCAATCCCAAGAATTAACTCTCGCTGATTTAAAAGTTGTTCATCCAATTCAGCAGCTGTCTCTGAAGTAGGAGGAGTAGTGAACCAGCTCTCTGTAGCCTACCCCCTCCCCCAAAGTGATCTGTACACAGCTGCTATCAGGAGCTGAAGACTGTAAGATTGAGGAGATGAATGATAGGGCACAAAGGGGGGTGTCCAGTAGAGTAAATGTACATTCATAAGGTAAGGAAGTTTGGGACTTTAACTCCGGTGTTTACTCATCCTTCAATGCCTGGTTTCCAAGCAGCCACACTGTGCTCCTATCTGTGCCTAGTTCTAGGGCTGGTTTTAACAGACAGGACAGATGGGATGAGCTACTTCAGGGACCTGAGGCTCTGGGGAGTACTTAACTATAAATTAACCTAATCAGATAATGAAGCCTCATATCGGGCATAGGGATGGCCCTGGCTGTCTCTCTTTTATTATTATATCCTAAAAACATTTTATTAGCAATTATAGACTGAAGGAAGTTTCCATTCGCTAGATTTTGGGACATGTTAGCTGCAAATAAATATCCAAACAGCCCACCTTAGGCTTCAGGAGGCTTAGTGTAGGGAGGGAGGGAGGCACGATTCGGCGTTAATAGACCTTCTTCTTCTAGCCTACTGTTTTCTCTTCTGTCCTTGGTAAATCACAGGGGGAAATGTTCATGCTAGTTTGTGTCATTTTTCTGAGCATAATTGTCATTCTTTGGTGTCAAATGGTTGCGGTGCGAGATGTCTAATCTGGTCCATCTAAGTAGATCCCAACCAGGGCAGACTTGTGTCTGAGTTGTTATGCTTCTCTCTAAACCCTGGGAGCAAGACCTAGCTGTGGATGCAGGTCAGAATCCGTAGCCTGACTCTGAATGCTATGTACATGTAGCGTAAATAACTGGGCTTTTCTCGTTAGGGAACTGGAGGGGAGCAGATTCAGTGTAGCACAAATGCAGCAATGAGACAGTTAACTTGAAGTGTTTGAGAGATATACATTTCCTTGGGAGCAGAAGTGAGGACCCCACAACTGGCAAGAGTTTGCCTATCGGAAAGAGGAAGCTCTGGCTTGTGCTTTTGTGGTCAGGGTTGGGGGGGATGCATTCAGTGTGGCGAACTGGGAAAAGAATAACCAGGGTATGAGGGGCCCTTTGCTGTCGTGTGTGTGATGAAAATGGAGTGCTTGGGAGAATGAATGTGTTCACATGGGTTCCTAGAGACGTTTGTGGCCTACACATCTTCAGTGCGTAGTTGCACGGCGCAATTATTGGCAAATGTTTGTGAATGACGAACTCACTAATTTGAAATGATTAAGTGGACGATAGATTCTTGATTGTAACTAAATGAACAGTACTGATGGTTTGAGTGGAATTTGGGTAGATTGGCTTGAAGGAGGGTGGGGTTGTCATTTCAGCACAGATGAGTAGTTGAGTGGAATCGAAGAGTGGAAGTGGACCTGAGAGGAGTCGGGGAGGACTTGAGGGACACATGATCAAAATACGTTGTATAAATTGTGAGCTTCTCAAAGAATTAATAAAAAATGTATTAAAAACAAAAAGAGATAAATAAGAAGCCCCTTCATCTAAGTCTCATTTTTTCTGCATCTGTGATGTCTGAACAGGAACATCTACCTCACAAGATGCTTTGAAAGATCAGAGGACTCAGGAGGCGGCAGAATCTCTCTTCAGCCTTTGCCCTGGGAATTCTTCAAACCCAGGGCACCTCCTACACGGTTACATGACCCACAGCTTCACTTCCTCTTTTGGCTTAAAGACATATTCGAATATATTCCCGAGTCAAATTATAGTTAGGCTTTCAGATAATTGGTCAGAGAGAGAGGTGATGCGCTCAACAGGGCAGAATGCATCACGTTCATATGTACCACGTGCAGTGTTTAGGTACTAGCTGCAGGGCCTCTATCTCAGGCATTTCTACAGCTCTGACCAAACATCCGCATTTGCCAGACTCTTTTGAAATGGAAATAGACAGTCTGGCAGACATCTAAACTGAGCCCTGGCAATGAAGAGAACCCCCTGCGTGTATTCAGAAGCCCCTACAGACCAGGACCACCGCAGCCCCCAGGTTCCGCACCTGGGGACAGGGGAATTCTAAACAAGGACCCTTGGGCAATCCCCACTCTTCCCCCAAACGGTCACAGGGTCTGCAGCGGACACAGAAGGCTCTGGCTTCTCCCGAGAGGAAATGTGACCGTGGAGAGGCACTGGATAAAGGGAACTTCTGGGCTGGCTTTGTCCAGAAATTTCCTGTTGAGTGTTTCACTTCGCGTTTAGGAAAGGATTGAGGAACTCTTGGGAATCAGTTAACAAAAGCAGGGGACGCAAAGAAACATAGCCTGTGCCTGGGTCTTGGGGCTCCTGGTCATACTGCTGCAGCAACCAAGGGCAGTCCTGGGCTTCCTTGAGCTTATTTTACTTCTTGTCTTTTCGATTTTATGGTGACCCTGCGAGCATTGAGCTAGCGCTCTCTCTCTCTCTCTCTCTCTCTCTCTCTCTCTCT
>CABHPH010128878.1:10824-46957 GCA_902168325.1 Peromyscus nudipes | reverse complement strand
ATGTTGGAAGCTTTTTCACTTTATAGGGGGTCACAGCTAAGATATTGCGTTGAGTCTCAGAATAGACTTGGGACTTTCAAGACTGTTTAAGACTATGGGGACTTTTGAAGTTGGACTAAACACACTGTGTGTTATGAGATGGCCATGAGCCTATGGGGACCAGAGAGTGGAGTGTGGTGGTTTGAATAAAAAATGTCACTCATAGGCTCAGGTATTAGGACACTATGTTCACAGTTTTCTCACTCAAACCACCCCAGAAATGTAATAGAATAAATCACATGATGCTGAATGCTAGAATATTCGGGAGATGCAGAGCATCCTAATCGGGGCTGAGCATTTCAAGAAGAAGGATTGAAATTTCTAGTGCAAGCAGTTAGGATAAGTGTTACTAAGGCAGATTTGAGAAAAAACTTGAACACTGGGAGAGACGCAGACATTGCAGGAACATGGGATAACAACGCTGTAGGCAGAGAAAACCACTGGAGGCATATCTAAGTTGGGAGCATACTAGTGTGTTTGGGCAGTGAGTGGTACAGCAGCCAGGGTGACAGAATGGGGGACTGCTGAAGCAGGTGGTCAGAGATCTCAGGGGAACACCCTTCTAGGCCATGAGAATCATTGTTGTTGACTGTGCTTTTCCCTTTGAGAAAATAAGGAATCCTTGGGAAAAGCCTTGTGGTCTGACAGAACCCCTTGCAGGCTACACTGGAGGCAGGCTGTTGGGAAGCAATGCCAATGCAGGGGGTCTCCACAAGGCTTTTCCAGTTCACTAGGAAGGGCTGATGGAGACCTTGAACAGGGAGGTAGTAATGTGAGACGTGAGTCATGTCACCACTGGAAATCTCCTGCCACACTAGGTAAGCGATCTGAAAGAGTAAGGACCAAGTTTTCATTCTGAGCAGCTGGAAGGATGGTCTTGCAATGCCGAGACAGGGAAGACTGTGAGTAGAAGAGGCACGAGGGGGTACAACACTAGCTTCATTTTGGACATGAATGTTGAGAGAGAATGTACAACAGAAAAGGGGTTCACAGCCCTGCCACTACCTAGCTAAATGACTGGGCAAGTCAGTTCCCCTATCAAGGTCCTTCTCTCTTCATCTGCAAAGAGCAATCCCTTTCCCCCCAAGGCAAGTTGTGGGGGCTCAAAATCATTTGGAGTTCGCACAGTATCTGGAGCGTGACTGGACTAAATCAACAGTGGTTATGGCTACTATTCACGGCAGGGCTAAGGTAATGCAGTGGAGCAATCAACATTTTCCAGGCAGAGTGTATGTGTGACGGGCAAATACCTTCTTTGAAGTTTGTAAAGGTCAGCGCTTTGCCAGCTGCCTGCTGCAGACAAAGGACAGCATGGTTTTCGCCATCACTGCTCTTTGTGTCTTACTTGCCTACCTCAAACAAAGGACCTGAAGCCAGTTCCCTACACTGCTGGGACCATTCCACAGGGAGGCTCCTTCTTATCAGCAGACTTGAATGTCCTTGGTACAAAGAGAAGGCAGCCCTCCTGACACTCTGCTCTGGGCTCCCCTAGACAATCTACATGGAAAAGATAGTGACCTTAAGGTCAACGTCTTGGGTTCGATTCCTACCATTTGTTGGCTATGTGGCCTTACCAGAAGTAATGTTATTGTTCTGAGCTTGTTTTTCTCTTTTGTGGAGCTAAAAATAAGAGAACGCAAGTTCCAAGCCTGTTACAGATGTGAGTCATGCCCTGGGGCTGTAAGTTTGAATTCTAGCTTCTCATTTCTTAGCTGTGTGGTCTTGTATAAGTGACTTGAAACTTATGAGCCTCAATTTCCATATTTTAGCATGGAAGATATAATAATGTATATTTCTCAGTGTGGTTGTGAGAATCAAGTGAAATAAAAAAATGTTTAAAACACAATGGAATGGAATGGGCTCTTTGACAATTTTGACGATTGCAATTACAGATAGATGATCTTAGAGTATGGAAAAGCATTTTCTATGCATGGCATGACGTTTTTATGTTTGACTCATGATTTATGAAGTTCCTCAGTCTCTGTTTCTGATGCCTGCAAGTCTTTGCTTCCTAAGCTAGCTCACAGGAGCATCTAGATTCTCTCAAAACAATAAGCATTTGATTTGGAAATGCAGGACAGAAAATGCAGGACATATGTAAAATAATCTCAGGAAGATTTTACAGCCAACCCTTCAATAGAATAAAAAATGCACCTCCACATTTTGTGCTTTGTATATCGAGCTGTTGAATTCATTTATTTAGTTATTTATTTTTAGTTCAGAGGCCACTCTTTGGCTCTGGCCTGTCTCCATGTACTGTGATTACTATGAAATCAGGGTGTGTGTGAGAGCTGATGTTTTATAAGTGACATGTGTTCAGGCTGAGCATTGAAAACATGTGGACATGTGTCAAAATGGATCTTTAGAAAAACAAAAGAAGTATTTGAGTAGCGCTGAGATTTGCAGTCCCAAGAGCACTAAAGCATCAGTAGTCAGCAAGCACTGTAAAACAGGACTGGGGGTTGCCAACTATGTGTCTTGAGGCCTGATTAATCCATGCTCCAGACAGATGTATATGACATACCCCACACAGGAGGCTGCTGAATGCAGATGCCTCTTTGCTCATCCAATTTGTTCTTCAACTACTGAATTTCAGGCTTATGTAATCAGGGCCTGGCCTGGCCTAGGCCCTTGGTAGGCTTATGCAGAATGTATCTGTTGCTGTAGGTCAAGTTATTTGCACTTGGTGGAACTTGGCTCTGCTTCCAAATGCTCCCATCTTCCAGCTATGTGACATGGAGAACCTGTTGTTCATATGGTCGGAACCTGCTGAACCTTCACCCTGCCACATGTGAACTCATAATCTTACTATCTATTCCTTAGGGTAATTGAGAGGACAGTGAATCTATTCAGTAAACAAGCAGTCAACAATCATAGAAAGTACTGCTACCTTGTTTGTCCTTTGTCATTCTGCATTTGTTAAGTTCCTCGTCTGTAGACAAATAGCTTTCTGTCACCTAGAACATAAAGGCTGTCATGGAGCCCCACAGAAGGCATGGCTTGTATTTACTTCTTCCCATTTTTTTTTTAAATAAAACTACCTATTGAGCTTTTTTGGCTGCTTGTGTTACAGGCCACCAGGGAAAGGCGAGAAAGCATTTACCCACCTCTTAGCATCTCAGCCACACCACCAGATTCCCTCTGTGATGTATCCAACGTGACAGTGGGTCCTGACTCAATCTATGCCACTCATTCAGGTAGCCCTGGGCAAATTAGTGCTCTCTGTTGGAGTTGCAGCTTTCCCTTCCGTGAAATGAGAAAATCTTTAAGAAATCTCTAAGGTCCCTGCTAGCATCTCATTACTGAATTGTGTACTCCTACATCATCATCTCATTGACAAATGCAGAATCGTTAGTCAATCTATTCAAAGTCATCAACCACATCTGTAACGCATTAAAATAACTAAATCCTTGGGTTCCCCAGGTCTACATGCCTTAAGCACTTTGGCAGATTCTTAAAAGAAAAGCAACCTGAAGAGCCTTCCATCACAGGAACATTCCCTATGGCCTGGTTCCACTGTCTGCCCTGTAGACTGCCTCCACCTTTCTTCAAACTAGAAGAAGCAAGAAGTATCTTGCTTAATGAAGAAAGAATGAGGAATCTAGGCAGCCTGGGGACTGCCCATTTGACAGAAAAACAAACACTGAGTCTTGGGCTTTCTAGAAAATTCTGAGTCCCCCCAGATAGCAGAAGAGACTTGCTTGTAGGAGAGAGGATGCAGGAGGAGAGAACGTTCCTTCAGCTCCATTCTCTTCTCTTTCTGAGCCTAAGCAACACGTCTGAGAGAGTGTTTCTCTGGAACTCAGTCCTTTGGTTTCTACTTCATGTTTCCAAAGGAAAGGTGGCTTTTGAAAGGAGAAGCCGATGTCAAATAGACATTTGACACAGTGTTACATCGCATTTTGTCATTATTAACAAGTGCCTTCTCTCCATTATGCAGTAGGGGACACTATACATGCGTCTGCACTAATTTAATTCAAGAAATTTTGCCAAAGTCTCCATAAATGTCTAGTTTAGTTTTGAGACTCAGTGTTCCAAATATGTACTCTCTTTGCTTGTTGGGAAAATCCTAACCTAAACATACACACAGTTGTGAGCCTGTGCTCAAATACACACATCCACATGCACCTGCACAAACATACTCATTCAAGAATGTTCACATGGTACCTTTGAAAGTCCATGTGAATTTGTGGGTTCCATAACATGTCAATGGCCATGAGAGCTGCTTCCTTTCCAAATGGTGGGGTTCTGAACTTGGTGCCCTATCTAGCTCTGGAAGTTATAGTGTGTGGTGATATTTTATTTGTGCTGAAATGTGATATTTTATTTGTATGTTAATAAATAAAGTTTGCCTGGAGATCAGAGATCATAGCGAGCCAGGAACAGAAGTCAGGCAGTGGTAGCTCATGCCCTTAATCCAATCACATGGCAGGCAGAGTCTCTGTGTGGTTAAGGACACAGCCAAACATGGTGACACAAGCCTTTAATCCCAGTACCAACCATAGAGACCTGGAGGTCTGTATAGACAGGCAGTGACGAGGAGGTTGTGTGGCTGGACTTAGAGCCAATGAGAAGGCAGAATAGTAAAGCAATGAAAGTGCAGGTTAGGCAGGAAGAAGCTCTCTTGGGTAGGAATCTACGGCTTGGTAGTAAGCTAAAGAGTAGTCAGTGGCTCTTCGCTAATTCTCTGATCTCTTCGGCTATTACCCCTGTATGTGGCTCTTTGTTTCTTATTTACTAAGACTGTTTAGAATTTCATCTACAATAGTGTATTGTTCTCTTTTCATGATAGAAGACATGAGGACTTCCAGTTCTCTGATAGTACCCAGTGGCTTTCTAAAGATCTTGACAATGTCCTTGACAATGATCTTCAGTGTAGAAAGCACAGGGATCATCTAAGGTACATCTTTCAGAAGAACACAGGTTTGAAAGTCACAGGCGCCATAGGCCTGTTTCTGTGCCCCAGTAGGACACCAGTACATAGCAGAAGGTTGCCAGGATGGCCACATTTACAGTGATTGCTCTCTGAATATGACTTCCATTAAATATTTTAGAGGCAATATGTTAGGTCCTGAGGTAATGTGATACTTGGTTTCTGCAATTGTGCAGTTATGAAAAACACATTTTAAAAAATGTATAAGTATGTGTAATGAATGCTGAACTGGAATATAGATATAGAATGCACTATGAGATAATAAAAGGGAAAATAATTCTTTGGATGACTTTCCTCTAATATTAGCACAGGGTTCGCTCATTTGAGGCAAAATCCTCTTGGAATGCACTTCCCTTCTTATGTGCACTCCACTGTGTGGAGGTGAGAAGAAGCAGTACAAATATTCCATCTGAAGTGGGGAAAGGAGACCTAGAAAACACAGTTCAAGTCTCCGGATTCCCTTTCATCCATCCACTCAAATTTGCCTGGGCATAAACACTATGTCAAGAAATGGCTGGACTTGCAGGAGGTAGTGTAAAGATGAGTAAGAGAGGTTCCTATCCTGTTCTGGTCAGAAAATCCTCCCTGTAGACCAGCCTAAGCGTGTCCATGAGGGTCAGGCTGGCACCAGCACCACATGATGCTATTCACAGAACCCACCTAAACCAAGCATGACTAGAACTCCACTTGCCTTGATGTTCTCTCTGTGATTAGCTTTGAGGATAGATCTTTCTACAGGTCTGCTTTGGGTATGTAGTCAGATCTGCTAAGTTCTGTAACCATTCTTGGCTCCTGACTGCCAATTTCTCATTGTGCCTTTAGCTCGGGTGTTGAGTTGAGGTATCTTGTGCCATCCATCCCTAGGCCTCATTGTATTGTGTGGTAAGTGCTGTCCTAGCCAGAGGAAGCTCCACACATGGCTGGTATGGCAGACACTTGGTTGCCTGCCATCTGTAGTTGATTAGCCATGCCTGCCTAGGGCATGCTTTGTGAGACTGATGCCAGAGCAGAGGCGCAATGGATCCACACTGTGCTCTACTGAGGTCTTATGAAGCAGAAGTGATTTTGTCAATCACTGGCCACCTGTGAATCATCAAAAGTCAAACTGTGTAAATTGAATGAGCTTCTAGGGATCAAATGTGGTATAAGACCTTGTACTTAAGAAAAGAATGATATTTCACAGTATGTCCCATCACGGATAAGATTGGGTCTCTCTTTACCTCGCATGTGAAACAAAGGGATCCTGCCATTATGATGGGAAATGCAGTGCATCTTCTATGGTTCCCATCACAATTAACCTCCTGGAGATTTTGCCTTCCAGCATGATTGTGAGGTGAGGCCTTGGCTGACTTGCTTACTTTTCTTCCAGGCTTCAGCTTGGAGCCTGGAGAGAAAGTAGCAAGAGAAGTCTTAAGGCCTCCTTCTTCCCTAAGAACACTTAATTAGAACACTCTAACCTCCCTAAGATGTGGTTTTGAGCTATGAGCTCCTCAGACAGTGAGTTAATGATGAGGGAGAAATTTCTGCCTTTCCAATGGGGCTGGTCCAGGAACACATCAGCCGAGTTTGATTGAAGAAGTCAACCCCTTTCCTGTCTCTCTGGGTCAGGTCATCATAGGGTAATGACTTACAGTTAATTCTGCATGGACCAGATGGTCTGGTGCTCAAACAGAACCTCAGCAATAGTAAAACTGTCTTGTGGAGTTGTGGAGTATTTCGCAGCTTACAAAGACCTTTCATGCAATATCTCACTTGAGTCATGGAAACCTTAGACACAAAGCATTACTACTCTCGTTTCATGAAGAAGCGGTCCAGAAAAGCTTCAAGGATTTTTCCCATGGCTATATACTCACTTGGTGACTAACCATGACTTAGTGTTAAGTCATCTACCTTAAAAGGGCCTTTTCACTTAATGTGCTTTCACAGCCAAAGAGAAACATTTCTTTTGGATTGCTAGGGCTCTAGAATTGTACGTATGGGGAACAGAGCTGGTAGAGACACTGATTGTTGAGGAAAAGGAAGCACAAATGAAGTTCTGAATTTAGGGAATGTTATCCGGAATTCTGACCTGTACTTTGGGTATTTTGTGAAGTGTCAGGATTAGTGCATCTTGGATGGCTGCACTGTAGCTTGCCTCAATGTGGGAGGAGAGATAATGTGAGGTTCATGTTCTCATCTAATCTGGAGAAACTGCCATTCTTTCCTTGGGATTTTATGCATTAACTATATCACTGTGGCCCCTGAGAAGCCAAGTGTCGCCAGGTGACAGTGTGATTTGTGCTTTCCATATATAAGGCTGGCAGATTTAAAGATAGTAAGAAAATACAACTTTCGTTTTAAAAAACCTTATATCTTGGTCTACACACAAAAAAATTGTTTGAAGTCAATGTTGAAACTCTTGTCATTACAAATGGGAAAATTTGATGTTAATATGTTTATAAATACAAAATATTACACAATTATACAAAATACAAAAATATTATACATAATTCTTTGACTTAAAAAAACATTGACATGTAAATTTAGGGTAAGTAATTTGTTTCTGTGTTCTAGGGTATGAAGTAATTGACACAAAGATAATAAATTAAATGTTAAAAATAATAAATTATTTTTAAAGAATGCTTATCAATGACTAATAATGAGCAAGACATTCCTTATATGCAGTAGTATAGGCGAACCATGCTACATTTAATCACTTGGAGAAGTTAAAATGAGATTGTGCTGTAAGAGTTTAGTATTAATCATTAGAAATAGGCCAGGTTCCTCAGCAACACTGACACTGAAGAATGCCCTGAGGAGGGAGCTATGAAGACAGCTCTGTTCCTTTTAGATGTTTAATGGCACCTGTAGGGGTGACCACAGCTAGGACCTTTGAGGTACTTTACTCCCTAACTCTGCTTGTTCTGGGGCTATTTCACCAAGGAGTCTTTTAATTATCAATTATTGTCCAAAAAGCTTTTCTGCAAAAGAGGCCTTCCTCGTCCAGAGATGTGAATGAACATCTGGTCTACTGGAAGCAGTATCTGTTGGTGTGGATGAATAGACATTGCATGTTATCTTTCATTCTCTGTAAGTCTGAGATAAATCATTATTACCTAGTATATTCTAGGGTCTTGGTGAGACTGAACAGTGGAGCTTTCACAATTTAATGAAAGACATTAAATCATACATTTGAGAGCTCTTAGAAATTTCTGCCTTGTTGCTTTCTAATGCTTGTCTTTTGTGATATTCCCAGTGTGTCTGTGATAGTCTACTGTTCGAAGTGTAGTGGGTTAAATCAGCAGTCATTTTGATGCTCACAGTTGTACAGAATAGAAATTCTGGCAACACTCAGTGAGTCCACAGAGTGTTACTGAGGTGACTCATGGGTGACATTCATGCCTGGAACCAGGTGCCTGCCAGGAGGCTGGGGTGACTCAGTGATCCTCCAAGTGGCCTTTCTCCTGCACAACACTCTGGGTGTCTTCCACTAAATGAAAGCCACTAAGAGCACAAAAATAAAGACTTCTATATCTCTTGAGGCTTAGTTTTATGCGTTAGTGAGAGGTAAAATACACTCTAAATCTTTATAGGAAAAGGTATGTTAGATGGGCTGGGAGGATGGCTCAGTTGGTAATGTTGCTTCAGTTTTCCAAGTGCTGGGATTGCAGCTTGAGATACCATGTCTGCCTACTCCAAGTTTCTTAAGAGTGGAAAAATGGGCTAAATCTGCTGTGCTAAAAACAATCCATTTTTTTAAATCAAAAATGAAAGATGTTTCAAAGTGTAAAGCTCAGAAAGCATCCAAGAGCTGAGGCAAACAATACATTTGGGAACCATTTGCAGAAATTAGGAAAGGACTAAAATCAAGTGATATTATTTGGTTCAGGAGCAAGGGGAACTGAAAACATATACCAAGATTACAGACTCATCTGAGATCAGGGATGGCTTTGGGTTTTCCAACATTTCCCTTTTTGGAAGGTGTGTTCCATTTCTGTCCTTGACTATTATGTGCATGGCAGGCAGATACTCTGGCTTTTCAGTTCATAGGTCTATAGGAATCTCATTCACTTTGGAACCTGAATGAAATCACAAAATGCTCTATTTTGAAACTCTTTGCTTGAAAAGTCCTAATGGGAAGGGAGACCATGTGGAAAGAGATCTAGACACCCCAGCAGACCCATGCGTTAGGATGAAAGGTACTGTGCATGCTCTACTCCTGGGAAGACCTGTTCAGTACCAAATGGGATGCACATAAACTAAACCATTCCTGCTGAGCCTTGCCCAACTGCAGAGTCATACAATCATCAATCAATTCAATGGTTATTTTAAGCCACTATGTTTTAGAACAGTTGATTATATCAAAACAAACAACACTAAAACATACCCTATCCTCACAGATGCCATTTCTTATATCCATGCTTTCCCCTGATAATTTGAAAAAGCACATCTAAATCTGAATGTCAAAGCAAGACCTTGGCCATTCCATTGTTGAAATAGTGTCATAAATATCAGATAAGCACAGTGATGCTAAGAGATACCCTTAATGCCATTGACACAATGATGGACACTGAAAAGACAAAAAGACAGAGACTTACAGCTGACAGTGGGCTCACACAGGCATGGAAGTCAGAAGTACGTACCAGCAAGTTGAGATTGCACCTCTACCCTCCATCAGGTCAAATCATGGAGATTCTGGAGGGTTCACACCTGGTCTTCCATCATCCTCTTCCACTCCAGCAAATGCCCTCTGCTCTAATTGCAATTATTGGTGTCCTGTCTGTTTCTCTTTGCAGGAAGTTGTTTGGGTTTCCATCTCACAGTGGTCAAAAAAAAAAAAAAATAAAAGATCATCAACTGTCTCCATTACAGCTTGTGTTTATAGATGAATTTTGAGTGAGTCTTAGCCTCTGTAGCTGCTTCTAAAAAACAAAATATGAGGTACAGGTACCGGTCACTGAAAGCCAGAATTGATTCTGGCTTTACATGATGGTATTTATTACATGATAAGAAAAGGAGTAAAAGGGAGATTTGAAGGGGCCCAGACTTGCCATAGGACTGAAGAAATAGCTACGTTGAGAGGCCAGCTGATTTTATGTTGGGACAGAGTCTAAAGCGAGCTCCTGTCTATGAGACTGGAAATCTATATTACAAACACGGTTGCAAATACCCATCCTTGACATAGAGTAAGGTTCAGGCCAGAAACCCCAGAGCATGTCTGGGAATTTTCCCCAAGTTGCACAGACACGGATGACTTGTTTCAGAATCTGATGGAAAACAGGGAGACTAAAGATAAGTGGTGGGGAAATACCATCAAGAATAAAGACAAGCACTCCAACACAGCTGCTGTCTCCCAGGTAGCTGTAAGCGTGAGCCTGGATCCCTGAGCTTGGATCCCAGCATCTCCTAGATAACATCACCTTTGCTTTCATGTCATATGTGCATGCATGACTTCATACATCCATGTAAAATCTAGGAACCACAAATGAGAGAAAACAGACAACATTTATTTTTCTGAGAGTGGCTTCGTTTGTTCAATATCGTTATATCCAATTGCATCCATTTTCCTGCAAACAATGCAACTTTGCTCTCTTTATGGTTGAAAAAACTCCCTTGTGCCTGTATACTGCATTCTCTGGATCTGTTGCTCTGTTGTGGGGTATCTAGGTTGGTTGTCTAACTTAGCTGTTGTGAACAGTGCTGCAATAAACATGAGCAAATAGCTCTGTGATGTGTTGAGTTGGAGTCCTTCGTGTAAATACCCAGGAATGGTGTAGCTGAGTCAAATGGAAAATCTGTTTCCTTTTGGAAACTTCCCTGCTGACTTCCACAGTGGCTGAACCAGTTTACATTCTCACCAGCCGTGTAACAGGATTTTTGTCTGCATCCCTGACAGCAGTGGTACTTGTTTTCTTAACGCCTGTCACTCGGACCTAGGTCCTTGTGGTTCTAATATCATCCCCTGCTGTTCCTTCAGGACTTTCCCCCCAACTACTGCCTCTTTATTTTCTTTGTTTTCAACCTCTTTTATTCTGCTGGCTCTGCTCTCTGCCAAATGCAAACCCAAGTCTCCATATTCCTCATGAGAATGCTTTTGGGAACCTAAGTCCTCCCTTCAACCAGTGACCTGTCTCTCATCCTTTTCAGGGGAAAAAACACACCCTTCTCATGCTCCTGTAATAGATGTCTATATTCACCTCTACTGCTCACAACCTAATCACTTCAGATTCCTCAGGTTGGTCCTCACTCGAGGGTTTACTTGAAATGTTCTAGTCAAGGTCAATATGCAGCAAGGCTCATTCTGACCCCTACCTTGGTGTTTTTCAGGCCTGTGATTGGAAATCGCTCCTTCATTTGAAGTTGAGACCACAGGCTTCTTACTGGGTTGGGATTCAAGCCCTTCGGTTCAGCTTGCTCATCTCTAGGGATTGTCTTGGACCTATTCAGAGCTGCCGTTCTTCTGCATAACCCTTCCATGACTACATATTAGCTATAGGGATCACTGTCCTCCCTTTGCCAAGGAACAGAAGGCCTACATAATGTCTCCTTCCACCACCCTTGTCCTGGTACCAAGAGTCCCATACTGTCAGTCTGCTGCTGATCTCTTGTGCTTGCCTTCTTCTTGCCTGCCTATGCCTTTGCTCATGAACAAAACGTTTTCTTCCTTTTCACTGCCTAACTCAGTCTTCAAATCTCCGGGTTGAACTTGGTGTCGCTCCTCTCCCCCAACCTGCCAAATGTGGTTGTTACCTCTCTCTCACTAACCCTCATTGCCCAACAATAGCTATGCTCTGTTTGTAAATAACTTTGTCTCTCAACATGGCCAGCTCCTTAATAACAGGGATGAGTTCATCAAGTGGCCTAGTAACAGGAATGAAAACTAGGCACAAAGGGCTCTCAATCACCATTTAAATGGAATAGAAATGCCTAGTGACCTCAGGAAGTCAATGCTCCCTACCTAGGTCACAGTTTTCACTTATAAATAAGCAAGGTTTCACATGTTTCTTTTTTTTTTAAAAAAAAAAGTTTTTCCTTCCATAAAAGCCCTCAATTTTGTGCATTTCTAGCAAGATAGACTTGCCCTAATACCTCCATTTTTAAAAATTCTTCTGTCTGGCTACTCCAAAGGTTGAAACATGAGGATCTCAGTTCAAATCTCACCTAGCTTATGAAGTGAGTTCAAAGCCAGACTGGGCAACTTAGAATTCACATCAAAGCAAAAAGTAGAGGGAGGGCTGAACATACAGTTCAGTGGTAGAATAAACCGCCTAACTATCAAGAGGCTCCATGTTCAATCCCCAGTACCACAAAAAAAGAAGAAAAATTAATTCATACTATTTCATGCCATTCGTACAGACACAACTGAAAGCCCCTCGAATGTACTAGCACATTTGATAATCCTAGCTATACTGTAAGTGGGTAATCTCACCTTATATGTAGAGAAATTGAGGTGCATGTGTGATATGAACAGGAAAAGGCAAAGGAAAAATAGGCACAAACCCAGAGTGTCTGACCTGAGAGTGTGTGCTCACGGCTGTCATACTACAGAGCATGGATATCCAGATCTAAGCATTGAAGGCAAGCCTCCTGGAGAAGGTAGAGCTGAATATTACCCTAATATCAGAGGGAAGACTGTTGGAACTCGCTCTCTGATGCCCACAGAAAATCGGGCATAGCTCTGCACCTGGAGAAGCAGTCACAGTGTGGTATGTCAACCCCTCACTGTGTTCAAGGGTTGTGGTGGTTAGGAAAAAGGGGGGTGGGGGAGTTTGTAAAAGACTCCTCGTTTATGAGAGGCCTTTGAGCGTAATGAATTCTTCCTGCATTTGTCATTATACCACTAATTAGGCTACATTTTGTGGGCTTTAAAGTGGCTCTGGCCAGAATTTCCTAGATATTTTATTGTAATTTAGCATTAGTCAGGCTTGAGTTAATGGACACAGGCGGCTTTATTCACCCTGGTCTGGGCCTCACCATTGCTATTATATCTTTTGATATTCATCCTCCTGACAGTAATCAGTGAGTATTGATTTAGACACGGAACATCTCCATAGGAATTCCATTTTAATTCAACATTAGCTTACCATTAAAACGTAAAGGAAAGGGCAGGCCAAAGTCACCTTAAAGCATTACAGGCTGGAAAATTCAGCTGCTTTGAGTCACTCTGCTCCACTTGGGGTAAGACGAAGACCAGGACACAGCAAGTCACCTCGGTTTGTTGACTTGTTGTGGCCCTGTAGCTGCTTTAGGCCATAGCCTGTTGGTTGGCATTACAGGAGTATTGCAGAGGAAGGATGGTGGTTGAGAGTGGGGGGTACTCCTTTCTAACTTTGCCCACTGAGAAGCCTTTGGAAGCTGGTGTCTCCTAGTAGTACCCTCAGAGAAAGACAGAAATGGAGACAATATGCAGAGAGACCTACTCTGACTTTTAGCCCAGTAGGAAGAACAATGGAGTCTAGCTGGAATGCTCAATAGAGAAGGACTCTCTTACAGAGGCCTCCATCTTTTGACATTGTGAATGACAATTTTGTCTGCACATGTGTTTAGCCACATTCATGATTAATCTAGAATACACATGGCCTGTGGACCGCAGGCTGGACACCCTGGCATCTGGGAAGGGAGTCTGAATAAGGCAAGTCAACTACCTTTTTACCTTTCTCCATGAGACCAATAGGCAGGCTGCTCCTGCTTCATTCCCCATTTCCTGCTTTGACTTACTCCACACACTGTGGTCATCTCCATACCATCAGTCCTGAGCCCTCATTTCTCCCTCTCTCTCTCTCTCTCTCTCTCTCTCTCTCTCTCTGCCCACATTTGTGCCTGCACCAACCTCGTCTTTATCTCCTGTATCTCACTTGCAGGTCTCATGGGAACCTGGAACTCACAACGTACAAAGCTGACTTGGTGTTCTTTCTTGCAAACGTACTTATTTTCTAGTAAATCTTGGTTGTCTCCTTGTCCATTCACTCGGTGCTCCAGAAAAGACTTAGGGAGAATATCTTAGACTCATCTCCTTCTCATTCTGTGAATTGAATCATCTCCATGCTATTGGCTCTACTCTTCAATACCCCTCCTTGTGAAGCTGCTGGTACAGCAGGGACAAGCACTGCCAGGACCCCTCTGATTCATTAATTGTCTGGTTTTGAACTGATTTTTGGATGTTTGGCATTCAAAAACCTTTTACTGTTGTCAAATTTTTCATACATCTCCTACTTAGGGTCACAACCTACAGTTTAAGAAACATAGGTTTGGGGGCTGGAAAGATGCCTCAGCAGTTAAGAGCATTTGTTGGTCTTCTAGAGGACTGAGAATTCAATTCTGAATCCTGATACAAGGTGGATTACAACTGCCTGCAACTTCATCTCTGGGAGATCTAATGCCCTCTTCTAGCCTTCACAGGTACTTGCAAACATGTGGTGTGCACATCACCAGATTCACCCACACATTCACCATCAGTCTTTATAGACCTTGACTAAAAACCTCAAGGAAGACAGACAGAGCATTTGTTACACATCCAGTGATACACAAATCTCCAATGTACCCACAGCTTCAGACTCACAGATCCATTTAAAGTCCTATTGAGAAGAAGAGTCTTAGAGGATAGGTACTGAATAAATCGTCCACTGTGTAGATGGATCTCTTAGGTAGCGCCCATAGGTTCAGCCTCCTTCACTACAATGTAATGTACATGAGGGCAAGTAGAGAGTATCTTTGTCACTGCCAGGAAATCAGCACAGAGATATGGCATAGCTGTCACTCATATTTGTTGGTGGTATGAATGACCATAGCTATCTACTTCTGGAAGCACAGTTGTTCCCAATGTCAGACTATTCAAACCAGCTCATCTTCAGACACATCTCCGGATGCTGCCCTTGTCTTTGTTCTTGCCTGGGTGAATATCTCTTGCCATGAGCAGAGACCAGAACCTACTAGTCCCATAGCCACAGGATTCAGCTAGATGATTCATTTTTGTGGGCATGCTGAACATGTTTGTAGACTGAAGCAAACAGTGGGTGTTTGATAAATGCTTGCTAATGTGTGAATTCGAAATGAGTTTTTATCTCAAAGCAAACAATAACAGATAGGAAGACATCTGAGTTGTTACTACAGTGAGGTTCTCTCTGTCTTTGCTCTACCCTCACAAACACCTGTGATGGAAGGACAAATACTACTGAGCTGATGCCTTATGTACAACTTGGAGCATTATCTTGTAATCGTAGTCACGTGCCCCAGGAAGAGCACCAGCCTAAGCAGCCCAGAGTTTAGGGGTTGAGGTCTGGCTCTGTCAAACGCATAACCTATGACTCTAGGTGAGGTCCTTTCCTGGCTAAGTGATCCTGAAGTCTTTTGGGCTAATGGGTCTTAGTTGAAGACCTAATGTATTCTTAGGTGGAAGAAGTTAATGACTAAGCATTGTTCCAAAGCCTAGAGAGTTAAATATATGCGTGCTATTGAACAGCAAGGAAGCCAAAGAGCTAACATGTGGCAATGTATTTGAATGCCCAGTTCAATAAATCTCAATCGAACATAATGAGCTGATTAATATCAATTGCCTTCTCTTTCCTTTCCAGGCATGGGGGGTAAGGGTGGGGCAGAAAGGGAAAGAGGAAGGGAAACAGAAGGGACTGAATTCCTAAGTAGTGTGATTCAATTATCTCCAAAAGATCCCGAACAAGCATGCAATTACTACTAATTGCAAGTAGTACCGCTGATAATGATCATAATCAATCACCTGCTTGGCCCCAGTCTAAACAAGACTGTAAGCATTCTCACAGCTCAGTAGGAAGAATGGTTAGCATAAGGAAGCCTTGCCCAGAAGGATTCCATATTCTGAATGGTGGAAGAGCAGAATCCAAGAGCTCCTGAAGATCATTCAATGCTACCTTCACCTCCAGTCCACCACTGCAGTCTTCCTACAGCCCACCTCAGCAGTCTCCCTACAACCTACCACTACAGTCTAGCTACAACCCACCACTGCAGTCTTCCTACCAACCTCTTCATTCTACCCACAATCCACCTCTCTTCAGTCTCCCATAGCCCACGACTGTGTCTTCCCACAAACCTCCTCCGTAGCCTACCCACAACACACCTCTGCAGTCTTCTCACAACCTGCCTCTGAGTCTGCCCACAACTCATTCTACCAACAAGCCACCACTGCTATCTTCATGCAACCAACCTCTTTCATCTACCTACAACCCACCTCTTCAGTGCTGTGGGATGTCTTTCTGTATGCTGTGAATATGTGTGGCTCTCATTGGATAATAAATAAAACTGTTTTGGCCTATGGCAAGAAAGCTTATAGCTAAGTGGGAAATCCAAGCAGAGATACAGAGAGAAGAGGACAGAGTCGAGAGAGATGCCAGCCACTGCCAAAGGAGCACAAGATGCCAGCAGACCAGTAACGCCATGGCCACGTGGCAACATACAGATTAATAGGAATGGGTTAATTTAAGATGAAAGAGCTAGCTAGCAAGAAGCTGAAGCCGTAAGCCATACAGTTTGTAATTAATATAAGCCTCTGAGTGATTATTTTATAAATGGCTACAGGACTTTGGGGCCAGGCGGGACTAAGAAACTTCTGGTTACACTTCAGTCTACCAACAAACCACCTCTTCAGTTTACCCACAACCCACCACTACAGTCTTCCTGGTATCCACTTCTGTGGTCTAAAGTCAACTCACCTTTTTAGTATACCCACAACTTACCTCTGGAATCTACCCACAATCCACCTCCACAGTCTACCACACAAGAGCAGCCTTACTTATGATAACCTCAACAATGTTTTCACACTCAGGGTTTCAGGGTGATTGTATTTGAAAACTGATTGTGACCAATCTCCTGATGTGGTTTATTCAGTCACTGGGGACTATAAGCTTGAAGGGAAGACATAGATGCTAGAAATCACATCTCTGTTTTCATCTCTATGGATCTAACCAGTAAGAAATGAGACCTTGATGTCCATGCCTATGAGACAAGATGATATCATTATCTTCTTCATTACTGCTCTGTTACAGTGGAACTTACATGGGAAACCATGGCATGTCTTTGAGTAAATTACTGTCTATTTGTAAGACAAAGATTGCTCTGGTCTTCTGGTATTTTTAGGGAAATCTCTGATAATCATTGGTTTTAGGAGACTAATGGACTCTTCAAACTTAAATGAAAGCAATCCTATGCAAACTTTGCAGTTCACACACTCTGTGGGCAAGAGAAAGCCTGTGAGCATCTTGTACCATGAAACATACAAACACAGAGATCTGAGGAGGCAGCTTCCTCAAAGATGTTGCCATATCCACCAC
Source organism: Peromyscus nudipes (assembly GCA_902168325.1). Taxonomy (NCBI): domain Eukaryota; kingdom Metazoa; phylum Chordata; class Mammalia; order Rodentia; family Cricetidae; genus Peromyscus; species Peromyscus nudipes. Next base: position 29,707 of record CABHPH010128878.1, on the reverse strand, counting down.
AGTCAAAGGTGCAAACACATAGCCACCCCTTCCCCTCCTTTCCTCCCCCAGGAAAGCTTTGAATTCCCAACTTATTTCTTCCTACTAAGGCCGCATTAAAAACTCACATATCATTTAAAATTTATATGTGTTTAACACCACTTCAAATAAAGGAAACATCCACATGAAAGCAAAGGGATATATAGAATATGTAGAAAAATGGTGGTTTCTCTTTGTTTTATCATGTGTCTTGGGTGTCTACACAACATTCTGAGAATATCAGTGGAGTTCCACCTGATTCTATCAGTTGCGGGACATCAATCTACAGTGTTTCTGAATAGCAAGTTGTTTCTCAGTTGAATAGAGCTAACCTCCTTGTGGGGAACAGAAAACTGTAGTGATGTTAACTATATTAGGTGATGCTCTCCTGGGCTTTAATCCTGAAATGTGGAAGCTTCATGTGAACTAAGAGTCAAATGCAGAGGAACCTACCAGAGACACACCTGCAATGCAAGGGACCCACAGAGAGCTATTCATTGTCCTATTTCATCTAGAGCCAGGCATAGCCAACCTTTTGACATTGTGATAGGATACTGTCATCTCAAGCTCATTCTCATAAGCCATGCAATGTAATTACCAAAAAGAAAAAAACAGCAAACTGTTCTCATGTTTTACGTCAATGTATGACTTTGGATGAGGCCTCATCTTAGCTGTTCTGGGTTGTGTACAGACTTCAGGTTGAATACACTTACACCCAAATCATCACCACCACTTTCCTTTTCTTATACATTTATGTGCTCACCTCCTTCACAAGTTATCAATAATTGGACTAGGTTGTTCTCAAGATGAAAAATAATGAGATAATTGCAGAAACACAGTGTGTGTGTGTATGTGTGTGTGCATGTGTGCATGCGTGTGTGTGTGTGTGTGTGTGTGTGTGTATGTGTGTGTGTGTGTGTGCCAAGGCACATGAATGAAAGTCAGAGGATAACCTTTGGTGATGTCTACCCTGTTTAAGATAGGATCTCTCCATTTGGTTTTGTTTCTCGTTTTTCATTGTTCTTGTCTGTTTTCTTGCCCTGTGTACTGGGCTAGCTGGCCTGCAGACTTCCATGAATTCTCATCTCTCTGCAGGAGCATTGAGATCCACTTGTGTTGCATACCCAGCTTTTACACGGCCTCTCAGATTCTAGTTCATGGTTGCACAGCCAGTTCTTTTACCCACTGAGCTATGTCTCCATTCTGCCAAAAACCACTTTACATCCATTTCACAGGTGCTGATATGAACACAAAAGAACCTTTATAAAGATAAAACCTAACATTGGAACAGTAGCTTCACGTGGTGCATCTCAAGACCCTTACATCTATCTTGAACTCTGGAGGTAATCCCAGAATCTGTGGATTAAAAAGACCCATAAACATTGTATTCAGTCCTTCCAAATCCCTCACTCTTCCAACCTCAATTCAAGCCTGTGGTCACAGCCACTGCACACAGTTGTCATTCTTAAGCCACCAGGAAAATTGTGGTGATGGAAAATATCTGGGGCTTTGCTGCAGTCCTGAACACAGCTTCTCACGCAACCAGATGCTGGGAGCCAGCGACTCGGTGCTTCTCATTATCCCATCCCAGCTCCATGCAGACTATAAACCTATGATCCCGACACACCCTGACCCACTGCTCTCAGATCCAGTCTCCATACTCAATGAAGCTTCTCAGACTTCAGTGATCAGCAGCTTACCCATTGACTCTGTATGACAACATGCTGAAATCCCATCCAGAGAATCGCCAGGAGAGAATAAAATGGAGAAATCTGAATTCTACCCACTTTTCCAGAGGCTCAGATACAGATGTTGGCCCCACAATGTGGCCCCAGTTGAATGTATGTGTGGGTAAATAGACATCCATTTCCATTGGGGAATCCATCCTGGAGAGCTGAGACTCTGTGCTCTCTTCTCCTGTGTTCTTCCTAGGGTTTGATGTCTTTTGTCTGCCCAGCAGGAGAGAATCATTCTTCTCCTGAAGTTCCATTCATCCTGGGGATGACATGCCTGCTATGGTTTGGCTTTTATACCCCAGTCCCGAAAGAATACCTGAGTATCTATGCGCAGTTAATAGACACTGGGGATGGAGAAATGTTCTCTTCGGTGGTGTAATGACTGCTGAGGAGCCCGTGTTCCTCTAACCGACTCCTCTCCCAGGCTCCTGTGCAGAATGCCAAGAAAGCACAAGGGGTCAGGGAGGAAAAACAAAACACAGAAGCAGAAAGGCAAGTAGATGGGAAGGGGAAGGGAGGAGGGGGGGAGTGGGAGAGAGGCATAAGGATGGTGTGAGCGTGCACGAAAATGTCACAACAGAACCCGTTATTGTAGATAACTAATAAATGCTCATAAAGAGTCTAGAGTAATATGCCAGGATGCTAAGCCCCTGGGAACTTGGATGTGACAATGTTGATCAGCACAGTATTTGCTGAGGTGATCAACTTGAAATGAGGTCAGTAGGGTAGTTCAATAGAACCAATGTTCCATAAAAGGAAAGTGGGAATTGGGTTCAGGTAAACATGAACACAGAGAGCATGCTTAGCTACTGCATGTATGTCAAGAGTGCCAGAAACCAGGAGAGGGATGTGGAACAGGTGACCCAGGATCCCCAGCGTCCAGGGCTGTGAGTTGATGAATTTCTGCTGCTGAAGCCTCCTGGCTTGTGTCCCTGTGTCTTGTCAAACCCAGGGAGTTAATACAACAGACTGCTTCAATAGAAACAGGATCAGAGATTAGTCCCTGCTACGCCAATCCAGACAGCATGGAGATCTGCTATCAGAAGTTGCCTGACAGCCTCTTTTCTCCCACTTCTCTTTGGTTCCTCTGAGTAGAAGCATCAGGCATCAATGCTCTGAGTTATTTAACCTGGTGCAGCAGCAGCAGATCTAAGAGATGAGATGTATCACAGCAGGAGCCTGGGAAGATGTGACCTGTCAATACCACTGAGCTCCACTTTAGGCCACACCTTCGCCTTGCTGTAGGTAGGTATCGGTTTTACTTGGATGTTTCAAAAATTGAGCCCAGAAAGGTGAAATATTATATACAAAGTTACCACCCCTTACACAGTGAAGCAAATGTCAGGCAAGGTCGTTTGGCACTGAGAAAATAATAGCTTGTGAAATAGAGACCCATTTACAAAAGCTTTTGAACTAGTTCTTGGCAAAAAGGGGTTTCTAGCCACAAATGGCTGTAGGGAGGGGTGAAAGAGAAGATGCCTAGGGGGGACTGAGAGTCTATCAGATGGGGATTGGGGTACCAGTTTGAGAAAACCTGGCAGTTTTCTTGGAGAGAGGGTGACAAGAAGCTGATGTCAAACCATACACCCAGCCCCTGTTCCTTCCTGACTTCCAAAGCTGGTCACCACAGATATGACACACTGTCATGTGGCAGGCTGCATGGCATCCTAAGATGTCTTTGCTAACACCAGGATTGCCACCATGTCACTTCCTCTTGCATTAATATATTGCGTTACAACTGATTAAATGTTTTTCTCAAGATTTGATTTGACCATCAAAGCACTATGAAAGAACTTTAATGCAGGCTGAAACAAACAAACAAAACAGACTATAGGAAAGTTCACTGATATATATATATATATAATTGTTTTGAGGGCCACAGTTAGCTTCTTTTAGAACAAGGTCTGAAATCCAGGAGGGTTGACCTGCTTTGTCTTTCCAGGTCCTTCACCAGCACCCTCCAACCAGCTTCTCCTATCCTGAGTTTGAGGCTGCTATGAACTGTCCTGCAGGGTGCTCTGTCCTGAGCCCTACCCTCTTTGCCCTGTTAATTATCTCCAGGCTCCCTCCCCAAAGGAATTTAGAACATGCTGAGGTTATTTGTGGAGCCTTTTGTTTCTGGGAGATGGGGGCTTACACAGCCCAGAAAGAGCAACACTTGCCTACACAGACAGTACTGCTGGGCTATTAATATCCGAGCACAATAGCTTCAGAACGAGGTGCAATGTGGCTTACCCTGGCCGCAAGTCTTCTCAGCCACAGAGACAGTATTATTTTACAGCAGCCTTGCTAACACCCTTGTAGTAAGCCTCTTGCCCCACCTTCTGATCCAGTGTAGAAGGTAGAAGGGAGGGAAGGGCACGTGGGACTGTAATTACCTCCCCCCACCGTGCTTACTGGAGATAAGGGCAAATGGAGACTTGAAGTCTCAAAATAATATTTGATTAGTGCCCCCTCTTTCTTTTCCAAGCATTCCAAGCATTCTGCATGTGTTGTCTTTCTGTCTTAGTTATCTTTGTGCATAAAGGCTAAACATTTTAATGCATTTTATTCACTTGCAATACTTGTGTTATTGCCATGTGCCTGAACCTTCAAGGCTCTGATGGTGCTAAAATGACGACACAATGGTCTAGTTCATTCCCTGGAGCTCAGAGCTTTGTGGAGAAAGTCTGAATATTTCTGTCACCAGGCTAAGCAGAAGGGCTATAACAAGACAAGTGGCAAGGACATCAGCTCAGTCTTGAAGGGGCAAACTCAACCAAGACTTCAAAGAGGAGGAAGAAAGGACTGTATGAGTCTTAGGGAAATACGGTTTAATGAGACGGGGAGGGAAGAGAAGCGGATAGTGAAGGATGAGCTTGACAGCAGGAAGACAAGGATTAGGTTGATGGGCGCTGTAATTTGAATCTAGAAGGGGCTCAACAAGTTTCTATAGCTGAACACTTGGTCTCTGGTTGGTGATGTGTCTCAAGAGATTGTAGAACTTTCCAGAAGTGTGGCCTAATTGGTGGATGTTGGTTTTGAAAGCTGTATCATATCCACTATTGCCTCTAGTCAGCTTAATGGACTGGCCTCCATAAGAGGGGCTCATACACCCCCTTTTCCATGGAGTCACTCCGTTATGACTCTCCCATCCCTGCCACCATGATTGACTGAGCTCCCTTAAACAATAGGTCCAATAAGATGCACCCACACACACTTGTTTCTGCCACACATTTGGTCAAAGCAACCTGAAGGTAAGTGAAAGCCCACTGAAGAGCTCTGAGTAAATCCCAGAGGCACACAGACTGGAGAGGGACTTCCAGATCACCTGATGTTTCCAAGGATAAGATGCTCACCAGTCCCTCCAAGTGGCATTTGACCAAGTGACATTGTCTATTGTGTGTTCCTATGTATTCTTATAGCTCAGTGTCCTGCAGCATGTGAGGACCTCAAGTTTGCCTGTTGTCTAGGGCGTCTCAGAGACCCTGCTGCTGTCTCTAGGCTGACAATCCTCTGCTTTCAAAAATGTGGGGTGGCAGAATGATGGCCCAGGTGAAACTGGTAACAAAAGCCTGCCAGTTGTGACTAATGAGTCCCCAACTCTGTTCATCTGCTTAGGAGCTGGAAGGCTGAGAAGGGCCCTCTAATTGGCATACTAACCTTGGGGGCCCACTTGCTCATGTGTGAAGTTTAGGAACCCACTGGCCGACCAACGTGTTATTAGTGCAAATTACCCAGTCACCTGGAACCCCAGCTCTTTGTTCCAAGAAAGATTAAAGGGCCTGAGGGACCCCCAAAAATTGAACCATGAAATGTCATTAGCTAAATTGTGATCCTCACAGCTCCCAGAACTAATTATAGAGCTAGGAGTGGCTGGGGCCAGACCCCTCTGATATAAAAAGATTTTATGAAAGGCAAAGTGTCGGGAGGAGGCCACAGTAATGCTCACCCTAGTATATTCCTTTCAATTATTTACAGTAGTAGACACTGGTGGTGAACCTATATAGAGCCTGGAATCCAGTGAGGTCACACAGGCGTTCTGGAAGCTAAGGAGGCCATGTGGAATCTGGGACACAATGAGGCAATGGTTCAGCTGCCCCGGCATTCCATACCTCCCAGGGTCCTCTCTCTGCTCCCCCCCCCCCCCCCCGGCACCCAAGTCAAGAGCACAGACCCCATGGTGAAGACAGCTTCATCCCTGTCCAGGATTTGCAACCAAAATCCTCCCGTCAAGTGTTTTAATAATATATTCACCTTACTCTCCTAACTGAACCCAGTGGGAGAATGAGTGCTGGAAATCCAAAGGTCACAGCAGGTCATGATAGAGGAGTGCCACATACAGGCCACATGAGTGTCCTTTGACTGCTGGAAAGAGCGTAAGCAAAAGGTTTGTATCCGCTTTGGATCCAGGAGCTCTTTCTCATTACCCAGCATCCCTTGTATTAATTAGGATGCATCCTCCTAATTAATTACCTATTCCTGGATAATACAGTGCAGTCAATTGTCTAAACCACCAAGGCTTGCCCAGTGGAAATGTAATGCATAATCCTCAGGCCTTCCTCAGCCCAATTGGCCTACCATGCCTGTGCCAAGTGGTGGAGGCACAATATGGAGAAGCCTCCTAACAGACCAGTTAGCAGGCTTTGCCATAAGCAAAAAAGACGTGGTTTTAATATTGCAAATCACTCCATGTTTGACTCTGTCACATGTGGCCATAGTCTTCTCTTTCCTCTTTTTCCCTTGCCCCCACTCTGTATGTGTGTGTGTGTGTGCGTGTGTGTGTGTGTGTGTGTGTGTGTGTGTGTGTGTGTACCACACAATTAGGTAAGAGAACAATCTGAGGTATAGATCCTTGACTTCCATCTTGAGACAGGGCTTCTTATTGTTTGCCTCTTTAAATCCCAACTTTTTGTGCAACTGGGTCCCTACACTTACATGACAAGTGCTTTAGCCACTGATACTTTTCTCCAGCCCAAGTATCCTTTTGTTTGTTTACATCAATGACACATGTCCCTTAGAACACTGACACTAGACACACATTCAGTAAAAGAACAAAATAGACTACATGAAATAATCTCTTTTCATTCCTGACCCAGTTTTGCACACTTCAGAGCTATCTTGACCCACAGGGTAGAGGAGAAGTTATAAAGGATGAATGGTGGAGATAGGCGGGCCCCTGCATCATTGCCTCAGAGCAATTTAGTTCCCCCATGGGTAGTAGGGGCAGGGAACATCTAGTGGGCCTCCAACATGCTCTTGGGAGTTCAAGGCAATCAGCCATGGTGGGCCAAATGACAGTTCACTTTGTAAATAATTTCAAGTGGCCAAACATGCATGCAATGCACATGTGCATACAACACGCAAGCCCTCCATGTAGGAGTTTTGGTCACATGTGTTCATCATTGGGAAGTTATCCAACAGAGAGAGCTGGCCAGTATGACCAGACTCCTTGTTAGTGGCAGATCATGTCCATATTCCTACGTGGCCAAAGACAAAGATTTAAAGGTCCTACATTTCTATTTTCACTAATGGAGTGTTTGTTTTTCATATGGCAACTCTCTGTTTCTACCTACCCTCTTTTTTTTTTAAATCTCTACCCCCAAGCTCCTATCTCTGAAGTCAAATCACTAACCACGTTGCTGTCTTCTAGAGTGATGGTCATTCAGCACTTTAGAAAAGAAGATTCCCATGATTGCAGCCTGGCAAGACCGGCAGCTTCAGGAACCAGATGCCTCGGATGGGAGTTTAGGACTTCCCTCAAGTCTGGCATTTGATGGCATTTTGTCATTTCAGTCACTGAGGCAGAAAATCAGCAACAGAATAGCACTGCCTGGCTCATTCCATTTTGCTCTTCCAAGCACTGTCTCCAGAATCATTAAGCCCAGGGACTGCTCTGCCGATGATTCTCTGCCATATTGCCCATAACCAAGATCTCATTCCTCAATGGACGGCTACCACTCTGGTGCAGGGGCCAAGATCTCATTTCTCAATGGACAGCTACCACTCTGGTGCAGGGGCCAATGTACCCTCTCCTGCTGACACTGCAGTGGTCTTTTATCCGTTCCTCTCTAGTTTAACTTAATTCTTCCTCTTAGTATTCTATCAAGACACAACATTGATCATGTCCCTGCCTCTAGTTACATGGTTTGAGACTTTTTTGCCTGGACTCTTCCCTCAAACTCCTCATAGCAGAGATTCAACCTGATATTCAGAATCTCCACCTACCCACTCCTTGCTCCCTAACCATGTACTGAATGATTTTCTTTTCTTTTACTCCATATTCTAGTCATGCAAGTGCATCTCCTGCATCTACACCACCTCCTGAAAGGTCACCAAGTCATCCCTATTTGGGAAAATTGTACAAATTGTTCAAGATCTATAGAGGTTGTCTCTCCTCTGACAGATTCCCAGCTCAACTCACTGTCCTGACTGTATAGTCTCCCTCAGTTTGAAACAGCACAACCATTTGAGCTTCCCATGTGCATTTAACACAGTCTGCCTTGTGTTACTCTTTGCAAAATCCTTTGTTTTCTATGGTGAAAGCCATGTCCCTAAGCATCAGCATCGTGCATTATTCATGGTGATTTCTTTCAGAGAGCTTGCCCTATCTCTTTGCAGGGTAGTTGCCCTATAAATATATGGGCCACTGGATTGAATCTAGTGTAGGCTAGCATGAAAATTTAACCAGGCTATTATCCAGAGTGGGAATCAAAAGTAGATTGGACTTTCTTGAAATGTGATCAGGCACATTTCTAAATAATAGGCTTTCCTGGAAAAAATAAAGGGAGGAAGAAGGATGCATGTTATCTGCAAAATGAACAGTCACCACATCTCAGATCTCAGCCAGTTTGTCCATCTATTAAAAAAAAAAATCTGAGCACACAGTCCAAATGGCAAACTGGAAGCTTCTGGTTTGAGGGTTTGCACAGAAAGGCTCCATGCTTCCTGCGCTACATTTACCAACTGTTCTGTGACTCCTTCCACTAATCAGGAATCTGCACTAGAAAACGACACCAGGTGTATGTCACAGAGGTTGGTCTGCTCTCATGCATGCTGGTGCCTCCCACGCCCTTTGATCTTCTGTGTCCATTGTCCCCTGAAAGCAATCCTTTCCCTTCAGTAGTTTTCCTCCTGGATCACCTGATACTTCCAAGCAGCCAGGTGTTCCTTTCAGAATGGAGAAGCTGATAACCTGTGCTTTGGGATCTGACCTTCAGCCATGTTCTTTGCCATAGACGTAGGGGTAGGATTCTTCCCACTGTGTGTGAAAGCCGATCAAACTTGTCTATCATCAGACTAAGGAGGGTACCAGACAGGACGGACGCAACAGAAGCAACGGGAGAGTAAATAAATCAACCCTATGATAGAATTGTCCTAAGATGGAATCTCACTTTAATGGGCGAGTTTCAGATTGACAGGAAATAAAGGAAAGCTAATTAGTGCTATTCCTCTGCAGATGTCAAGGGAGTGGTTACCTTCACAGGTTTGTCATAAACACTTTGGTACACAGGCTATATTTGATTGGTCTTTTGTGCCTCACACTGTGCCTTGCCTAGAACTGAAAATATATACACCTTGTGGATTGACTACTCCTACAATTGTTTCTGAAAGGGACATTTTCTTAGCTTTTACACCTGACCTCTCTTACTAATTAAAATAGCCAATTAAAAATAGTGGCTCAGAATGTGATTACTCACTACAGTCCTGTTCATTATTCAGTGGACGAGTTGGCATGCTGCCATTCTCCAGATATTTGGGGATCAAAAGATTTGTGGTCCAGACCAGAGAGTATAAGTGATTCAACAGATAGTATTTGGGGATAGAAACTCCTCAGCTGGGGACAAACTTCCCAGAAACATAGAAAATGTTTAGTTCCAGGGTTGGCAAATAAATTGATAAACATCCTTTAAAAAGATACATATTTTGCCTAAATTCATCTTGATTTCAACTGACTTCTCTAGATCTAAGGAGGTATAAAAATGTACAGCTGGGGTCTCTTACACATTCCTGCAATTCAAATGGACAAAATATAAACACCACCACAACAGATCAACCCCTGAGAGCTGCAGCCGTGGGATAATGCAAAGGGAAGCAGAGGAGGCCTGAGGCTTGGCTTGAATTCCTGACCTGTTTTTGGGGGGTTTCATCTGAGTAACAACTTATTCCTCCATGTTTCCCAGAACAGACAGCCTTCCTGTGGCTTAGGTAAGGCCTGTCCTTAAGTGTGTTCACAGTAAATAGGCACAATCTCAGGTTGACAGTCAATGCACTGTTCAGCCGTCTTAGACAGAGGGATGGCTGTGGGTCAATATCCACATTGAGGAACACATACTGCATTTGCCCAGAGGACTCCAGATTCCTCTAGTCTCAATTCAGGCCAGAGCATATCTGTAACCTTTGTTTAGCTGGTCCTTGGTCCTACCACCCCAGGACCAGAAGCAAAACATAATTAATACACTGGTTCAGGCATCTTCCAGTCCATGTTGCAATCAATATATGGGATGATGGACGTTCAGATTTAAAATGTCTTTCAAGTTGCTGTGCAGGCAGCAAAGCTTACTGCTAGATGCAACAGGGCTTGGAAATTGCATCTCTGCCAGTAAGCTAAGAGTGCTGCTGGTTTTTCCCTCCAGTGGATCCAGTGAAGTACCCAAGATAGGATTTCTCCCATGCATGGATGAAGAAGAGAATCTGGAACCTGAACAATTGTGCTGGGTGTAATTGTTTATTAATTGTATGATTTTGAGCAATTGTTTTCCTTATTTGAAGAATACGAACCTAATACCCACTTCACCCTGGCATGAAGATTAAGAGGGATAATGCTTGCAGAAGCACTTGGGAGCTGGCAAAGAATGCTCCCAGTGAGCACCCCCACCCCTCCCCTCCCCAACCCTCCTGCATCTACTTAACCCACTCTCTAAGAGCTAGAGTCAGATTCCGACCGTATGGAATTATCCTCAGCGCAGCAGATGGGTTTACAAGTGTCTTGGTCTCTTCGTGTAATTAGCAGCCAAGGAGTCTAAATCTTGCATTGTTTACAAGGAGAGTGTTTCTTGCCTGTTCCCACGTCATACCATCTGAAACTGTTACCTTTTATAACTGGTGAGTGCAGTTCTTTAACTTTGTGGGATCCTCCGCATACAAACTCCACTGGAGTAAGTTCCTTACTGTGGATGGCTAGTGCTCCATGAGCTGAGCTTCTACGACTTACAGAAGTTTCTTAGTTCATATTCACTGTTTGAATCATGCTTTATGAATCCCTCTGAAACACGGAAGACAGAAACCACCTTTCTATTTACGAATAGAGAAACTGAGGCACGACCTGTGGTGGCCAGTCAAATCTCCCTGGCCCTTCAGCATGGCATTTGGAAAAAGCAGAAGAAAGCACAGGCTCTGAGAACTTACTCTTTTGCATACCCTCTTAGGACCTTGCGTGAGCTAACTTGGAAATCTGTATCTGGCCTGTCTCCTGGGAAGACTGCATTAGTTAAAATGTATGGGGACAATTAGAAGTGCTTGCTAGCTGTCAGCAATTTTATCCCATGCCGTGTGAACATATTAACATGGTCCAATAAAATAGAGAAGGGCAAAGGTCATTATAGAGAACAGGGTCCCATGACACAAATCATGAAGGTGTAAAAGCTGAAAGGTGAAGGGTTAGCTTTGCCCCTGGTTCTCCACTGTCCAGTGGGCTAACCTGGACTAATCATGTCTTTCTCAGGTCCCTCATCTGTTGACAGCTCCTTGTCTGCTGCACGTAGAAAATCCATAAGGGGCAAACACCAGCCCACATGTAAAAGGGTTCTGACAGGATGGAGCTCTGAGATTTTTCGTTTTTGGTTTTTCAATGTCCACTCTCCACAGCTCATCACTATACTTTTTAATTCTTTGACAAATACACACACACACACACACACACACACACACACACACAGAGTCATTTTCATCTCCCATTACCCTCTCTCATCCTCTTCTCTTTCCCACTGAAACTCTTCTCCTCAACAAGCCCCCTTCTTCCCTGACAGTTTCATTTTTGATCCACTCAGTTAAGTTTGCTTGCACAGGCACGAGTGGAGGGTTACCTACTAGAACAGACTATCAGTGTCAATGTCACTGAAGAAAATGACATCTCCTCCTCCGGCACCCATAGACTGCTCATTGTCCCCCAGTGAGGGCTGGGACCTCTCACGCCCCTCACTCATGCATGATGAAATGGTGACAAGCCCAGTCTTGTGTAGGTCTCCTGCAGGTGATAACAGCTACAGTGAGTGAGTGAGTGAGTGAGTGAGTGAGTGAGTGAGTGAGCCAGTGAGCGAGCGAGCAAGTGAGTGAGTGAGTGAGTGAGTGAGTGAGCGAGCGAGTGAGTGGGGCGGCGGCTATGTCCTGTCTAGAAGACACTGCTTCCCAGGACTCCTCCCCAGCCTCTGCTCTCACATTCCTCCTTCAGCGGGCCTCAGTGAGGTGATAGAGATGTCTTGTTTAAGGTCGAGCACTCCATAGTCCCTTATTCCAGGCACTCTGACCAGCTGTGAGTCTCTAACCACCACACACTGCAACAAGAAGCTTCTCTGGGGAAGGCTGAGAGCAGCACTAACCTCCAAGCCTAATTAGAAGGCCATTTGACACCAAGTCTCTTTAGCAAAACAGCCATGGTAGTCCTTCCCTGGCGGCACTGCCCTGCTTTTCCTCCTTACTGCTCAAGCCCTCAGTGTCGTGTGGGGCTTTCACCAGCATCACACACCAGAAAGGCATCTTCATCATGGATGTAAAATCGCAAATATAATACTGATGTGAAGGAGAGAGGGGAGACAAAACAGATGTTTAATTAATGATCTCCTGGAAGATGCCATGCACAACACCCTTTGGCCACCGTGGGGTTCTGCTATAAGTGGTGTGGGGGCTCAATATATCCAACAGCTCTCAGTGGCCCTGCTCAGGGTCATCTGGCCCCTCCCTTCTATCTGTAATGCTTTCCTTCCCTCAGGCAAGTACTGCCTCCTTTAAAGACTTTCTCAGACAACTGTCATGTTTTCTTGGACAGGAGTCCCTGAATGTTCCCTCAGCCACTCCAGGAATTTGCCTGTAATGGGTACTAGATTCCTCATACCAACCTACCTTGTCCAAGGAGAATGCCAGGGCTGTGCTGGCAAGCTGAGGTGCATCTATAGGTCCTTCAGCTGTTCCTCCGACAGCATTGGTTAGAGACAGACAATATGACTATATTAAACTAAAACGACTGTGAACGTCTTATGCCTCAGGGCCACGATGCAGTGTCCCCATGCCTCAATGAGTATTTGTTACAGAGAGTTACATGTGACAAGAAAATGGAGATCAGGGGTGTGGAACAGAACTAGTCTGGTTCTCCCAACAGCTGCCTGGTCTTCTCGTGGGTGACCTATGGAGTCTAGCCAGGTAGGGCCCTCCATGTAGGCTTACCTATAGATCACCTTCTTGGACTATATCTCCCCACATCGCCCAAAGAATTTAAGACAAATTGTGAAATGCAACAGGATTTCAAGAGCCTTGTGAGAACTAACTCTACAGAGGTCTACCCTTTGAAAATCAACTTTGCAGTGACCACTGAGGTGAGAATTGTCATGAGTCTAGCGTCTCAACTACAGAGTGCCATTTTCCACAAATGTGTCCAGCTTCCATGTTGAGGCTGGAATTCGCCTTGATGCTGAGGAAATCAGCACAATTCGATTGATGCTGCTTGTTTCACAGCAGAGGCTGTCATGGCTCAAGGTGTGGGATTAGCAAAGGTCACAGAGGCCGTGGTCAAGCTGTGTCCAGCCCCTAGTGTCCAGCACATTCATGACTGCTTCTCCTCCAGCACCCTTGAGCGCATTAGCAAAGAATGAGCAGTATATTAGACAAGTGATATGGGTGAAGTCTTGGCACACCTAGACCCTGAAAATTCTAGAAGGAAATGTCATATTCCCAATGTCCCTTTCCCTCTGCTTAATCTGAGAACATTCTCTGTATCAAATGGTCACTGAAAGAGAAGCTCGCTACAGGCTACAGTCAAAGACACTGTGAACAATGGAGTTGCGGGGGGGGGGATATTGAGGAGCAAATGAAGAGACACTGTGGTGGGTCTTTGTGCTGACAACATCATCCAAAATGCCCTCCTGAATAGAAAACGATGAAATACTTGGAGAAGTGATAATTGAAGACATCCTCATAGTATGCCTACACCCCTGTAGTAAGGACTGGATTCTCAGCCTAACAAGAACTCCTAGGCTGCTCTCCCCACATCCAGAGCACACCCCACCAACCACCTTCCAGCTCAACTAGTCCTTCTTTTGAATCTCCTTCCACGGACGTCTTCCACAAAACACAGGAACAAGGAGGTCTCTCATCCCCGTCCTTATCTTCGGACAAGAGGAGTGGCCCCTTGCCATCAAGATGGAGCCCAAGGCAGAGGTAAGGAGGAGTGCCTCTCTGTGAATGTGGCACTGCTCCAGCCTCCCCTTCATGGTGCTCTGCCTGCTAATTAGCACATCCGTCCTTCCCCACAGGTGGGGAAGTGGCCTGTGACTGATGTCTGGCTGCCTGGGGCCAGCAAGCCCGACCCTGCCACCCCACTCAAGGACACACTTTGGGAGTGGGTGGCTCCTCAAGAGAAGATCCCTCTGGTCCAGAACCAAGCCTTCCTTCTCCTTCTTGCAGGATGGGGGGAGAGGGAGAGGGCAGGCTGCGGATGGCAGAGAAACTCGGGGGCTGGTTTACGGCAAACAGACTGAGCTGCTTACGGGCTGGTGAGGCTGCCAGCAGCCCCAGATGGCTCAGAACCTGCTGCTCTTGCTGAAAATTGATTTTGGAGGCAGTGAGGGAAGGAGGAGGGTGGGCAGGGGAAGGGGCTGCAGGGCAGGGCGGGGGATGGGAGGGTTGCCAAATAGAGGGTGGAATTTATAAGCTCTGATAAAGCTCTTGAGCCAAACATGCTCTGGGCAGACACGGAAAGATCTATGCAGGGAGGACATTTGGTTAGGATTTCTGCCTCTGTGGTGTGTGTGTGTGTGTGTGTGTGTGTGTGTGTTCTGATGTGCTCGCCTGTGTGTGCACATGTGGAGGCTAGAGGCTCATCTCAGATATCCTCCTCTATACTCTTCTTATTTATTTATTATTATTAATTGTGAATATTATTTTGGATAGGATCTCTCTAAATCTGGGACTCACTGTTTCCCATAGATGGGCTGGCCAGTGGTCTCCGGTCTCCACCTTCTAGCACTGGGGGCACAGATGTGCACCGCCACACCCAGATTTTACATAGCTGCTTGGGATCCTAACTCAGGTCCTCCAGCTTGCACAGCAAGTGCTTTACCCATGAGCCATCTCCCCTCCCCTCTAGTTCCTTTTTACCTGACTGCCTTCTGCCCACCTCCTCCTGATTTCACTGATACTCCCTGGCTGACCTTGTGGTATGGGGTAGGGGGAACTGAGAAAGCATCCTGTGTGACTTCCATTACTCCGACTCAGTGAAGTAACCCAGAACTGGGGACACTTAAACCTTGACCTGCTGGTTGTAGTGGTTTCTTAAGGACTCTAGATTCTACTTTATATTCATATTTTAAATTATTTTTATTAACAATAGCACATGGTCCTATGACCCCCATACCTGCCTCCACTTCATCATCCTCCCCAAATAGTAATGAGCTCTGGTCCTTCCACCAAGGGCTCCAAATGCTAATGCTAAAATGCCCATTTCTGGACACAATCCTCACAGAGTTCATGAGACGGTAAGGAAAAGAGACAAGTTCACCCAGTCCACATGAGCAGTACCATACAATGGGAGGAAGAGGGAGAGAAGAGTCTCCCAGTCTTGTAAGGGTGAGGTTCTCAGTGGAGACTGTGTCTGAGGTGGGATTTCAGTGAAAGGTGGCTAGATTGGGAATGGGTTTGTTCCTCAGGCAGGGACAGCCCAAAGCCTGGAGTGGTAGATTGGAAGTGGCAGACGTTTCTGTCCCGAGGGAGACGATGGGAGATGTAGATGGACCAGTCAGAGGCCTCACTATGACTGCATCCAGTATTTGTGCTCCTGTCTGTAGATCCTGAGGCAACTGAAGACGCCAGGACTGGACAGCACCTGTGACCTCCTGGGTCAGAAATCTGTTAAACAAGGCTAAAAGGACAGTCCTATGGACTACAGATGAAACTAACTACGAAAGTGGGCAGGGGGACAAGTGGCATTCACAAGGGAGAGTTGAGACGGGGATGACTTTTCTTCTTTTTAAAAGGAGAAAGAAATGCAGGAACCAAGCGAGAGCAACGGACCCTGTCATCCAAATGACCAGTAACGGTCAGTGTCACCTGTCAGACAAAGGTGCCCAGCCAGGCAAGCAGCTGGGATTTCTATGTACTCCGTGGATACACTCCCAGATTTCAGTGGCTCCTCCCAAAGCCTGGGAGAGAGCTGAACCCTCTACATTAGAGCCAGAAGGCTCAGAGGAAGGACCAGGAAGAGAACTCAGGTATATACAGTCCGTGGCTCCTCCCATTTTGGATGATGGGAGGAGTCACAGCCCAACCCTGGGCATTCTTCACCACTAGGATGACTGAGTATATCTGTCCTCTCTCAGTGTGAGGCCTGGAGCCCATGGCAACAGGGACCATCACCCCCAGACACTGGGGACTGGAGAGCTTGCCTCAGTGGCATGACTCTTCATTTGATTTCTTGCCTAGACAAGATCCCACAGTGTGAAAAGGTAACAATCTTTAGCCCTAGCCAAGCCCCCAAGGAGGAGAAACACAACCCTCCCTTGAATGAAAGTTTGTGTGTTTGTTTGTAAAAGGCATGATTAAGAGTCATGGCAAAGCACCTGCCCAGCTTGGGACAGGCCACTCTCCCCAGAGACATGCTGCTGCTTGTCCCCAATGCTTGAGTGCAGGCAACAAATTCTTAATCTGTTCCAGGGTGTCAACATCCATCCTAACCAGTAAGTTTTCCCCCCTCCTTTTGAGCTATCCTAGTCTTGGAAAGGAAAGGGAAGGAGGACTCTACAAAGATCTTCCCCATAGTTCAGCAGACACCATCCCCTTCAGGCCTGAGAAGAGTCTTCCTCTTAGCTACACAAAGCCCCTGATAGGTTTCTCAGGAGTTGAGCTTGCAACAAATCTGTCACCCAGCTTATGACACCCACCTGTGCTGACTGCAGGGATCATAAAGCAGAGACAGAATTTTGTTTTCAGGGACACTAGTTTGGGGAGTTTCTTATCCACTGTCCTGGCCCTGAGGAAAAGCATTCACAACAGTGAGTAGTACTGGGTGAGCATCATCCAATCAGGACTGATGATGACCTGAAAAAAGAGAGTGTCTTTCTCAGCTCTGTTGGAAAGCAATGGACCAGAAGGTCACAGGTCTGTGGACCCCTGACTTCTTTCTGGACATCTTGTGCCCTAGTGAAAACCAGGTTATTGACTCCATTTCTTCCTTATTCTTCTAAAGCTTCCCTCTGGAATCATTTGATGAACACACTCAAGGTCAGACACAATGTTTATGGTCGTCCCTGAACTGGGATAGGGAACACATTAGCATTGAGGATTCTTTTGAGAAAGCAGGCATCCAAAAGATGCCTCCCAGAGTATGACAGTGAAAAGAACATAGAGACTAGGGTCCTGGAAGGATCTGGCATTCTGGGAAAATCAGCTAAGCTATGCATCTCTCAATTTCCTCTGTGAAATAGCATGACAGACCAATCCAACACGATTCATGATCAAAGTAGGTAAAATATTTTAGACTGCCATGAAGAAATGTTGATGTTGTCAGCCCAAATTCATGTTAAGCACCACTGTTCAGTGTGACAGCATTTGGAAATGGTGCCTTTATGAAGTGTATGAGATCTAAATGGTGTAAGTAGTGCTCTTCTATAAAGAGACCCCAGGATTCTCACATGCCCCTTCCACCACATAAGGACACAATGGGAAACAACCATCCATGAATTAGGAAGTGGGCCCTCACCAGACACTGAACCTGATGGCACTTTGATTAGGGAGTTCCCAGCCTCCAGAATGGAAGGGATGGATCTCTATTGGCTCTAGGCTACTCCATGTGTGGGGTTTTGTGATGGCGTCTTAGGCCCATCAACACAAGCGGTTCTGCCATCCCCATGTGTGGTAAGCCATAGGACATGCTGAATCTGCCTCCTCTTCCCTGACTCAGTTGCTCATAACATCCACTTGCAAACTGACCTTGAACCTCCAGCCTATTACATGCACACACACTGTATTCCCATCTATAGTTCATATTCAGCTCTTTGGGAAACTAGAATTCCCACAGACAGAGGGCAGGGGGTTTCCTGAAGACTGGCTGGAAATGGACTGGATTAGAAGGGCTGAAAAGAGGAAGTTAAAGAATAAATCACATTAAGGTCTCATCCCTGCATACGAGAATTGGCAGTTTTTAGCCTTTTCCAAAAAAGATCCCTGTTCAATGATCCCTGAGACAGGGTGCTGCCTCTATCCCCACCTCAGCCTTGAAAAGGATGGGGTTCAGGAGGAGCTAGACAGCAAGCATCCTGGTACTTCTCCAAAGCTACAGCAGAAAGCTGGGCAGGCTGGGGCAACCAGAGGGGCTGACGTAGGTCACCCTTCACCCCTGTATTGCCACCCTTTCAACTCAGAGTAGCCATGAAAAATATCATCTAGAACATCCTTGGTTTTCTCATTTTGAAATGCCAATGATGACATGTCAAAAACATTCATTATGAGGATCTGTTATTGTGGTTCCAGAAAGTGAGAGATCTTGTACAGCCAGACTATAAGGCTCTAGTATCTCTTTGGTGTTTCTTCTGACATATAACTAGAATTTCTGTTTCAAGTTCATGTTTGGACTCTGGCTTCCCAAGGCAAGCTTATGGTGACACTCCTCAGCCCTCTGTCAATCAACTGCACAGCGTGGGAACAAGGCCATCCTGCTAGGTGGAGGTACAGTCCAGAGTCTGAGGAAAAGCCTTCAGAACCAGCAAAGAAGATCCCAAACAGGAGCGACTGGTGGGTAAACCACGCCCCTGAAATCCCAGCTTCCCTTCCTTCCAAAGTGTCCTTAAATTATTGCTTTTCTGCAAATGTGAAATGGACTTTAAAGCCTAGTTCCTTCCCCAGACAATTCTCTCTCTCTCTCTCTCTCTCTCTCTCTCTCTCTCTCT
>CABHPH010128878.1:0-10724 GCA_902168325.1 Peromyscus nudipes | reverse complement strand
CACACACACACACACACACACACACACACACACGTGCGCAGGTGTCATGTGTGTAGAGGTCAGAGGTCAATCCCAGTTCTTGTTTCTCAGGTGCCTTCTACCTTATTTAGGTGGACATGGTCTCTCACTGGCCTAGCCCCTGCCAGGTAGGCTAGGTTGAATGACCAGAGAGCTCCAGAGATCAGCTTGCTTCCACCTCCCAAACTCTGGGATTAAAAGCACACACCACCATGCACATCTTTTTACGTGGATTTGAATCCAGGTCCTTGTACATACAGGGCAAGCAAGCACTTTGCCGGCCAAGCTATCACCCCAGACACATTTCTTAAAAAGAAAAGAAAACTAAGAGGTCTCGAGAAGGGGATGTGGGGCAACTCCATTTGCCACCAAATTCATGTCTCAATTGTCTTGCTGTATCTAACACTGATGTCTTTGAAGTCTGAGGCTGGCCTCCTGCAGATTTCTATCACAGTGCCCTTTGCAGAGGGTCTTTTGGTGATGGTTCCAAGTCTTACTGGTGATACAAAGTAGTTCCTTTTTCTGCGAACTCTGCTCTGTAACCGTGCTTTGGGATAGGAAAAAACAGACCAACAAACCAAAACTGTGTGCTGTTCTCACTGAGGATCGAGTGGCCTGGAGAGGTGGTTCTGCTCTGCTTTGGTCCTCTTGGGTGATTAGCATGCAGCCTGCATCCCTTACTACGGCAGGAGGTTCAGTCTATTCTTGAGTGATCTATGAGCTGTCGCTTGTGCTATTAACAGGCATTCTCCATTTCAGCACCCTCAGCACATTTAGCTCCTCTTCTGTATGATCACTGTTCTGTCCTTCATTAATAACCACTTCCAAACCCTTCCAGAACCTTCCTAGGCAGTTCTCTCTTGTGTCCTCTTCATGGGTCAGGATAGGAGGACTCTGGCCAGGGTGATGAGGGGAACATTTTCTGTCCTAGAAGGAAAGCTGCTACTTGGCGACTTGTGAAGCACAGGGCACAGGGCAGTTTCCCTCCATATCAAAGATCTTCCATCAACTTCTAATACTGAATGAATTGTTAAGAGACAGACGCGTAAGAGGATTTCATGGTTTGGAGGTTGGCCATTGCTTAGAAAGGTGTTGTCAGTTCTTTGGATCAGGCTGAGGAAGAAGAAAAGGATGGAGATGGAGCAAGCTCTGCCTTGTTGATGCCTTTGCTTAGCAAGAATAGAAAGGCTCAAATAACAACACCTAGTAAAGGGTCCCAGAAGGGGGATTAACCTGCTACTCCTGGATGATTCTAGGCATGACAGAGCCTGTTGGAACATTTCAGAGAATGTCAACAAGTAATAATGAAACCTTCCCCATTCTCCATGCTCTTCCAATTTAAATACTTTGGTTACTCTCTGCCAGAGTCTCCCATCATTACAGAGGGAAGCCCTTTGCCCCCCACAACGGATTTCTAGCTTATTTGCCTGGTTCCACAGGCTTTTCCACTTACTAGTGATAGAAGATGAGATGCAGGGGAATCATTCTTAAAAATTGTTCTTGATTAATTAAATACTGCATGTCTCCCAAAATGGACTTGCAAGTTGCAGTCAGATTCAGATATCCCCTTGGCATTTGAAGCTCTCCGATCACATCATATCAATTCGGCCTTGGTCTCTGAAGAGGCTGCTGACAAGCCCACCTTGGGCATTACTGTCTTGGCATGGTTCCCTTTCATCCCTCCTGTCTTGGGCCAACCAGAAGCCCCTCCATCTTCCTTGAGGAGCCTTCCTCCTGTATCCCAGGGCACATTCTTCCTTTAATAAGTTCCTACAGCATAAGTGGAGTGCTCTTTTGAGTTGGCAGGGCTGCAATGCCTTCTCCTTATATCCTGCACATTGTCATGTCATGATCAGCACTGTGACGCACCTTGGCACAAAGGACAGGTCACTGGAAACCTCATTGATGACCAATGGGTGGCATGGGAGAGGGGACTACAAAAGAAGAGGAAGACAACTTAAAGAAGACTGCAGAATTGAGTTCAGCTGCATTCCTTACACCATCCATTGGGAGGCAGTGGCTGAGCCAGCTCTAGCCTTCCCAGAAGCTCCAGTGGCACCAGGGATGTAACCCCAGAAGGAACCTGCAGGTGACAATTCAGTCACCCTGCTTTCCTTGCTGAAGGATTCAGAGTTACTCTGTGGCACCGATTTGATATCCCTTTCAAACTGCCAGATATTTTCCCTGAAAACAACCACCAAAAAAAGAGATAGATGTATCTATGGACCAGGAGGGAAACAGCAAGCCAATTTGGAACCAACTTTGGCCAAGGAAATGGTACAATCTCGCTGTAATGCGATTAAGTCAAAATTACTTCCAAACGGAGATGTAATTATGACAGCAACTTCTTTGGGGGCAGGCTGAGATTTATTCTTTTTTGGAGAGCCAAGACCGGATTTAGTTGTTCGTGAGCCCTGGGGCAGTGAAGATATGGGGCAATTCGGAATGTTTTCTTTCACGGAGAAACATTCCAAGCAAAGGAGAAGGCTGAAGATGGCCTAAGGAGAGCTCTGCTGACAGGATAGCTTGGGGAAATGAGCTGTGGACTCCAACCCTTCAGCTACAAGGGATGGACAAAAGCATGGGAAGAACCCTCTTCTGTGGTCAGCCCTGAAGAGTGCATGGTTCTGAGAACAGATGGGATGACATCATACATGCAGGCTGTATGTAGATGTATGGATGTTTGGATGTCTTCAGAACCACTGCACTGACTGGTGTGACATTATATTGATGCAAAGGCATAGTGTCTGCAAAAGGAGCTTCTGATGTGGAATACTTCTCATGAGCTTGGAACTAGACCAAGAATGTAAAACTTATCATCGCATCCTTGCCACAGCCCAGTGGCTGGATGTTCTACCCATTCTATGAAGGAGAAACAGCCTCAGGGAAGCAGTTTAACTCAGAGCACCCAGCACACAAAAGACAAAGGCTGAGTGCAAATAGCAGCCTTGCTGACTCTGCATCCTTTTCCTGCTCTTGCACCTCCTGATCCAGTCCTTGAGCCCACATGGAGACAGGCCCAAAGCTCTGGCTGTGCTGGCTGTATGTAGGTGCATCAGACCTGGCGAGAACTGCTTATCTGCTTGTCTTTTGCCTGCCAGACAGCGAGCCAGACAGCGAGCAAGCAAAAGCCACTGAATCCTGGCACTTAGCAAGGGTTGCTCTCCTGTACGAGGCTCTGCAGAAACAGACCTGAGAGAAAGAGCAGTATACTGGTGATTTAAAAGAGTATTCTCAGTGGATTCTGATAATGGAGGAGGAGAAGTAGGCACTAGTCAGTCAACATTAGTCAGATCACGTTAAAAAAAAAAATAAAAATATTTGGGATGTACATTGTAAACCTAGAATTCACTGCCCCTAAAGAGAAAAGAGCTATAAGCTGCCCTTGGGGCAAGATGGGACTGGATTTTAAGCTTTCAGGCTGTTTTAGTTAGGGTTTCTATTGCTGTGACCAAACACCTTGACCAAAGAGCAAGTTGGGGAGGAAAGGGTGTATTTGGCTTACACGTCAGCATCGCTGTTCATCACTGAAGGAAGTCAGGACAGGAACTCAAACAAGGCAAGATCCTGGAGGTAAGACCGGATACAGAGGCCATGGGGGGGTGCCGCTTACTGGCTTGCTCCTCATGGCTTGCTCAGCCCACCTTTTTTTTTTTTTTTTGAGACAGGGTTTCTCTGTGTAGCTTTGTGCCTTTCCTGGAACTCACTTGGTAGCCCAGGCTGGCCTCGAACTCACAGAGATCCACCTGGCTCTGCCTCCCAGTGCTGGGATTAAAGACGTGTGCCACCACCGCCCAGCTCAGCCCACCTTCTTATAGAACCCAGGACCACCAGCCTAAGGCTGGCACCACCCATCATGGGCTGGGCCCTCCCCCATTGATCACTAAATGAGAAAATGCCTTACAGCTGGATCTCATGGAGGCATTTCCTCAACTGAGGCTCCGTCCTCTGATGACTCTGGCTTGTGTCAAGCTGGCACACAAAACCAGCCAGTACAACTGACCCCTTGTCAACAAACACATTACTATTAAGCTACAACTCTTCCTCTCTTATTCATTCTCAAGATCTCACATTAAAATCACAAATAATTTTAAAAGTACCGCAGTCTTTCCAAATTCAAAGACATTAAGATTTCAATCTCTGCCGGGCGGTGGTGGCGCACGCCTTTAATCCCAGCACTGAGGCAGAGCCAGGTGGATCTCTGTGAGTTCGAGGCCAGCCTGGGCTACCAAGTGAGTTCCAGGAAAGGCACAAAGCTACACAGAGAAACCCTGTCTCGGAAAAACAAAAAAAGAAAAAAAAAAGAAAGAAAGAAAGATTTCAATCTCTTTAAAATATCCAATTTCTTTTAAAAGTTCAAGTCTTTCACCTGTAGGCTTCTTTAAAAATAAAAATTAAACATCTCCTTCAAAAGGAAAAACCAGGGTACCATCACAATCTGAACCAAGCAAAATCAAACTCCAACAGGATAAATAACTCAATGCCCAGTTATCTGGGATTCACTCATGATTTTCTGGACTCCTCCAAAGGGCTTGAATCACTTCTCCAGCTCCACCCTCTGCAGCACACACAGCTTGTCTTTGAGGCTCTGGCAGGCTCCACTCCACTGCTGCTGCTGTTCTTGGTGGTCATCCCGTGGTACTGGCATCTCCAAAACGCTGGAGTCTTCTACTGCCACTGGGCTGCACTTTCACTAACAGACATTCATAGGTACTTTTCATGGTGCCAAGCCTCAACTTCTTTGCATGACCCCTTCAGTTCTGGGCCTTCAACTGCCGCTGAGGCTGCGCTTTCTCCAGTGGCCTCTCCTGGCCTCTCACAGTGCCACGTCTCAGTTGCTCTCCATGACCCCTCCACGCCTTCAAAACCAGTACCACTTGGGTAACTCTTACACATTACCAAGTCCGGCAGTCAATATGAGGTACAACCTTGGCTGCCTCTGGAATGTAGCTGCTCTGTGCTCTTAGGAATCACTTTCTAGAAGATTTTCCTTCAGTGATGCTGGTCTCTTCTTAATCATCACTAATTTCTTAGCTCCAAATGACCAACATCAAGTAGCCCAGCAAAACGAGTTTTCCCTTAGTAGTTCTGGTATCTTGTTAATCACAGCTGATTCTTCAGCCCCAGCTAACCAGAACCATAGGATCTTTATTCAAAATAACAAATGGCCCCATAGAGTCTTTAAACGTCCCCCTGAAACTTCACAAGCCAGGCCTCCATCTTCTGCACAGCTCTTGAAATTCTTATCTTCCAAGCGCCTAAAGAACATACATCCCACTGAGCTCTTAACACTCAATGGTTCTTTTAGCCCAAAATTTCAAATCCTTCCATAATCCTCCCCAAAACATGGTCAGATCTGTCACAGCAATGCCACCCTACACTGGTACCAACTTGTCTTAGTTAGGGTCTCTATTGCCATGACAAAACACCGTGACCAAAAAGCAAGTTGGGGAGGAAAGGGTTTATTTGGTTTACACTTCCACATTGTTGTTCAACACTGAAGGAAGTCAGGACAATAATTCAAACAGAGCAGGATCCTGGAGGCAAGAGCTGATGCAGAGGTCATGGAGGAGTGCTGCTTACTGACTTGCTCCCTATGGCTTGCTCAGTCTACTTTCTTATAGAACCCAGGACCAGCATCCCAGGGATGGCACCACCCACCATGGGCTGGGCCCTCTCCCATTGATCATGTGGTAGGGGACTGGAGGTATTCAATTAATATTCTGTAGATTACTCGAGAATATGTCCATTGCTGAGCCTTTCACCTCGGTGCCCGGAGTTCACTGTGAACAGAACAGAGAACTGATCTACAACTTGGCTGATGTAGAGAAGGCTAAGAGACTGACTCACTAAAGGAGATGCCAGATTGGTTAATCTACACTCTATGGAATCCATGTTTGGAGACTCAGCCACTAATTAAGTTTCAGAGTTTCCAGGGCTCTTCAGAAAGTCATGTATGACCTGTCCTTGCTGAACCCCCAGTCCAAGAAACAACCCTATCTGCAAATCCAGCTCCCCCTGAAACAGACCATTCAACCATTTTCACTCCCGTCTATGGGTCTCACTGTGCTCACTGCAGTGAGGATGGAGCAGTCTTGAGTGGCAGTTGGAGGCCAAGGGACTCTGTGTTCCGAGGCAAGTCCACAGAGACTAGCTCAGTTTCCTAAAAAAAAAACAAAAACAAAAACAAAAAAACTCCAGGAATTGGGAGCAAGAGCAGGGAGGTGGCTCTGGTGAACAGCGAGTGGACGTGGTCAAAGGGCTGGCTAAGTCAGAACAGAAGAGAACAAAGGAGTGTGAAGGGTCTCCTTGGCTGAGAGGCTGGAGGACGCGTCTCCCCCCTGGGGTGGTGGGGGATTACAAACCTTTGAACTGGCTGACAGCCAAGCTGCCCCCTCTGCCTAACAGCTTTGCTTCCCAGCAGGGGTCTGGCAACAGGACAGAGGCCCTTCTCTCTTTTTCCTGGCACCATTAGCCTGTATCAATAGGCATCTTCCTCTAAGACAGGAATTGGGAAACCCCCTGAAACAAAGCCCCTGGGGAGTGGTCTCAGTTCTGCCAAAGTTACAGTTGATCCAAGGGTGCTGCAGCCTCCACCCACCCCAACTCTAGCCCCAAACTCCAACACTCAGATCATGTTTTCGAGAAAACTATCATAGGCTCCCGGTGTCCCCTTCATCAACATCTCTTTTGTTTTAGCTACCTTCTCAAGTCATGTGATGGAATAGAAAAATCACCATACGTGCATGTCAAGGGTCTCTGTCCAAAGGCCATCCTGTCCACCTGCTGGCCTTGGGAGCCTGAGAGCTTCCTTCCTTTCCTGCCTCCTCCCTAGCCTTCCCTTCCAGCATCCTGCAACCGCTGCGTGGCCATGCACTCGGGGTCCACCAGCCAGGAGGAACTGTGTGTGTGCTTCCTGCCTCTCTTCTCACACCTTCCTCCCTGGCAAGATGCCTCAGCATCTACAACGGTCATTAGGATCTTTCAGTTCCTGCCACAAGTAGTTAGTTGTAAGGTTTTGTCTTGCACTGTGGACTCAGAAGCTGGCCTGTCCACAGCCTGTCCATGAATGAAGCCTGAATGGGAGAACTGGGCTCTTATTTACACAGACTAGAGCCAGATGTCCATATAGGCAGGTGGTACTCAATGGATTCAACTAACTGAAGGCTGAAAAAAAAATTTTTTTAATTGTGTCTATACTGATTACATTCAGATTCTTTTTTCCTTGCCATCATTCCTTAAAGTATTTACATTGTATTGGGTATTACAAGTAATCTTCAGATAATTGGAAGTACATATTAATAGTTTATACCACAGAATTTTGTGTACATCCATGCTAATTGCAGCATTATTCACAACAGTCAAAGTGTGGAATTGGCCTAGGTGTTAGTCACCAGATGAATGGATAAAGAAAACATGGTACATACACACAATGGAGCAGGTATTTGTGTGTGTGTGTGTGTGTGTGTGTGTGTGTGTGTGTGTGTGTGTATGTGTGTGTGTGTGTGTGTGTGTGTGTTGCCATAACAAGAAGGAAGTTATGCCACTTGCTGGAAAAATATATGCAACTTGGAGATCATGTTAAGTGAAACAAGCCAGACTCAAAAAGACAAATGTCACATATTTCTCTCATTTGTGAAACCTAGTTTTTATACAGATTGATAAAACCATTTATACACTCATATGTATCATAATTCCTATGTCTGCATCTATATATGGCAAAGGGAGGAAGGGAAGAAGGAAACTAGTAGGGAACAGGGAAGGGAAGGGGAATGGGGTTAAAGATGGTCGACATTCATGGTACACTTAAAAGAAACTGTCTTTATAAAGCCTATCATTATATGCAATGAGTATGTGCCAATAAAAATGTTTTTAAAATATGTAAAAGTACATAGAAGGATGTGTGTAAGCAATATGCAAACATCACATCATTTTCTATTGGGAACTTGAGCATCTACAAATTTTTGGATCCACACAAGATCTTTAGAAGCAATGCCCTAAGAGGTTACTGCACTAACAGATGATTGAGTGAATGCTAAGGAGGTGAGAGTGTTAATGCGATGCATGTAACAGCCAAAAGATGTAAAAGAGACAGAGAGACAATGCTAAAAATCTGTGGCCTCGGGTGTGCACCCTGCATGTAGTGTAGTGGTAGAAAATTTGAGGCAGAAGAAGACAGATCAGGAGACGGTTGTTATCAAAAAGGAACACACTTACCTACAGTTCCCAGGAGGAAGAGGGTGCCATAGTATCAGAGCCCACGGGAAGTCTGTGGTCAGTCCAGAGACAGAGACACAGCAGGAGGGTAGTGGACTAACATTTTATTATGCTGTCCCACGGAAGGAGTATGCAAGGCAAGAGACAAACAGGCTCAAGCCTGATCACCTTGGCAGGCTCTTGAGCTTTGGGGTTGTCTTCCATTGTCTGGAAGCTAGTTTTGGCATGATTACAACATTTGGATATTAGCCTGCCTGGGGGGGGGGGGGGAACAACACCAGAGAGGTGGTTGGGGTGTGGGCTATATAGTTGGGTTGACAATAGAGATTTTGAAGCATGGTCTCTCTAGAGCCAACAAGACCATAGATGTCAGTGCATTGAAATGCATAAAATAAAAAGCATAGTTAATACAGCACGGCCAGTTAAGAAGGAAATAAAGACATTGCTAAGGAAGCCATAAGAGGCAGACCTACATGTGCTGTGTGTGGTATAGTTCTATCCCAGGGGTAGAGGAGACATCTCATTGCAACTGGAGGAACAGATACACCACAAGGGGAAAGCTAGTGAAAGCCTTTGCAGTTCACACACAGTCATGACAGCAGAGCAGGACGTCTCTCGTTAGTGCTTGCATGTATCAATACCCTCAATCAAAGCAAAATTTCAGTTGTCCGAGCAATTCTAACCTGACTCTGAATAATGAATGTGTTAACTGGGTTCTTTTCTTATCATAAATTGAATCGCAAATATGAAGGACAAGCATTCATGCAAATAGGACAAAGGGACAAATTCCCTTTTCAAAACAACAAGTGTGTTACTAGTATACCCCAGCCCGGGTCATAAGCAGGCTTCTTCCTGATAGGAATTGAATGGTGACAATTGACTTCACTTGATTACTGTGTCTTGTTGTCCCCTGTACATGGGAGCCGTAAAGAAGGAGGTGTGACATAGAACCCTGTGGGAAAATGTAATATAAACACATGGGTGATGTGTGTGCATCATATCTGAATTCCAAGTATATATAAGATTGTATGACTCCCACAGAGCCAGCTTGTTCACATAGATTAATTCACTGTTAATATTCCAGTCTCTCCTCTGGATTTACAGAGAATATAGGACTACTAAGCCTTAGGAAAGCAGCCCTGCAGCATCTTTCCTGATTTCATACTTCTCATGGGGAGAGGAAATAGCCTCCTTCCTGCTCCCAGGCAGTCATTTTACCGTCCTTTGTGTTCATGTGTATGAGCATGGGTATGCACATGTGAAGACCACAGGTAGAGGCTGGGGTGTCTTTTCAACAACAACTCTCTACCTCGTTGTCTGAGATAGAGTCTTTGCTGAGCCTGGAGCTCACTGATTAGTCTAGGCTGGCTGACCACTGAACCCAGGGATCTGCCTGGCTCTGTCTCCCCAGTGTTAGGTTTACAGGCGAGAGCCATAGCATCTGATATTTATGTGTGTTCTGGGGTTCTGAACTCAGTTTCCCGTGCTTGTGCAGTAACACTTCACCGGCTGAGCCATCTTCCCAGCTCCTTTTGTTCTGTTTTCTATTGGCGTATATTCACTGTACTCGGTATTGGGATTCCCAGAGCTGAGGGCCTTGACCACATTGATTCCCTTGTGTTCCTCCCTTTCGTCTTGTCCTCTTCCCTCACCACACACTACTTCCTGCTGTTCCCCTAGTCTCCTTTTGACTTCAATATACACACGTGTGTATACACATGTACACATAAAAATGGGGCTTTATATATCTATAAAGGATTCTAGCTCATTAATGGGTAGAGAGCCCACGGTGTAATTTGAATATCAACCTTATTCTTTCGGCACGTTATGAGGTTAGAATTCAGCAAAGCTACTTTGGAGAGGGCGAGTGTTGAAATGATGGGTAGAGCCAGCCTCTTCAAACCCTGTAAGAGGAATCATTGGTGGCCCAGAGCCAAGGCCATTTGGCAGCCCTTGAGCCACGGCCCAGCATGCTTGACAGGGCCAGGGGTTGTTGAGGGGTGCGAGGAGTGAAGGGGGGTGGAGCCCAGGTTGTTCCTGCTGGGCAGTTGGCAAAGATACTCTCCAGTCTGCAGTGATGCTTCTTGATCAATACAAATAAGGAACAAGATAGAGGACAGCCTGCCTGCTGACTGGTCCAGCGCTCGGTGCTTGAGGAGGTTGATGCTAATTGTCTAAATGTCATGTCTAGTAGGAAAGGTGTAACCAAAGCCGTAGGAAGCATGCTTTCTGTCTTTTTTGTCAGGCAGCATGGCACTTATCTCTGTCCCTTCCACAAAGAGATGTGTCCGCTTGGATGCAGATAGAGGATGTGTGAACTTTCTGCCTAGGAATCCGCAGGTGGAACTCTGCCATTGAGCTATTGCAGTCCTGAGAATTCTCCAGGATCCAGGGATCATTCTCAGACTGGCTCTAACTCTTTCTCTGTGGAGAACTGAATTTCAGTGGAGAGAATTCAAGGCAGAACGTGGGGATCCCATGCCTGAATT
>CABHPH010128877.1:0-15989 GCA_902168325.1 Peromyscus nudipes | reverse complement strand
CAAGCTGTTTGGAAATAACTTCCTCTGTGCTGGAGGTCTTGCACATGACTGAGGAGCTCTGTTGGCTGAGTGTCAGTGGTTGATAAATAAACGCTCTCCGCTTTGCGGTTCAGCTCTTGCTATTGTAAGCCAAGCTCAGGAGATGGTTTGGGACCAGGCCTAAGTTCTCTATGGCTTTTGACTTCATTTTAATTGAGTATGACATAAATGACTCTACATGGGATAATCAACTTTCATAAAAGGATAAAATAAATCAGAGTAAATATGTACACAGGTGTTCAAACTTATTTTAGAGAAACAATAAAGTCACAGACAGAAAACTCAAAAAGGTGCTTAACTCTGGGGAGGGACACAGTTATGAATGGAAAAGGTAATTGGGAGCTGCTTAGCTATGGTCAGGGCTCAGCTTCCTGATCTGAGTGGTGGTTAAGCAAATAACGACCTCATCACCATCTAAATATACATCCATACATTATCCACTTCACTGCAATTAGTTGTAACAAGCAACTTAAAGGGTGCTGCACTGAGGTCATAACCTCAGTGGGTCACATAAATAGAGAGGATCCACCACAGAAGTCCCTTGAATACTGCCCACACGGTCTTCCACTTTCCTTAGAAATTTAAAGTAATTAAAAGATGCATCCAGTATCAAGAGGGATCATCCTAGAAGACTTCTGAGTACCACGTGGCTGAGAAATGACTGAACTACAGGGGTTGAACCAGGCAACCCAGAGATACTTATGGCAGAGGTTGAGGAGGGTGCAGAAAGCAGGAAATATGGCTGCTGTGATTATCAGCACAGAATATTTGCCCAGAATATAACTGAAAATGATTGACATCAGGACTGGAGAGAGTTCAGTGGTTAAGAGTACTTGCTGCTCTTGCACAAGACCTGGGTTCCATTTGCAGCATCCAGACCAGGTGGCTTAAGGAGAGCTAATTGGCAGGAGAAGTTCTAGACTACAGTAGATGTTTTCATCATGAGAAATAGCCGAGAAGGCACTACATTTGGTATCATTTCAACCAAAAGATCACGGTGTAGGTAAGTGGACTAGTGCTTGTTTTCATTCGGCTATTCTGCCCGTTTTTAGGACTATGATTTAAATCACATATCTGGCTCTTCCTTTTGTATAGACACAATCATGGGAAGCATGAACACACAAATTATTCCTCTGTACAATTACACTATCAAAAAGCTTTGTAATATCTGATCCCAACTACCCGATTTCCCTAATTGAGTCTTCTACAACTTTCTGAGAATTTCAATGGTTGAATTAATCTACACGTCTATTTCAAAAACATTTAAAATTCCATGATTTTGCTTTAACTGCCCTCTCTGATGACACACTTTGGTGACTTGACACCAATACACCTGTGCTATTTTCATTTTCAAGACTAAACAATGAATTTTTGCCTAAAAAAACTAACAACATTAATATAATGTACTTGGATTTTCAAAATGCCACAACTTCTTAACACTAAGTAGTTACTTGGGCACCAATAAGGCAGCACACATAACTATTTCTCATTTGAGTAAATGTTCACCTAAATCTCAAATAATGACCAAGACAAAAATCATAAAGAAAAAGATCATTAAGAAAAACTAATGGACTCGACTGATGGGTCAGTTGGTAAAATGCTTGCCTTACAGTAAGTAAGTAAGTAAGTTCAGCTCCCAGAATCCACAGAGAAGAGCCAGGTGTCAAAGCATGCATTCCTCCTTGAGTGGAAGTGGAGATAATCATATCACTGGGGCTCACTGGCCAACCAGCCCAGCCAACTCAGTGAGCATAAGGCCAATGAGAGACCCTGTTTCAAAAAACAAGGTGGAATTTGAGGAACAACAGCAGATGTTGTCCTATGGCCTCAACATGTTTGCATGCAGCTGCACACCCACATACATACAGGTAAACGTACACATAAAATACAGAGATTCAAACTGTTCACTGGAAGGAGTCATTGAAAACACTTTCATCATATCCTTCTCCATAGCAAGCAAGGTTGTGCAGAATGCAATCATACCACAAATTTTATAATCTGCTTTTCCCTTAGTTAATATTATCAGCTGTTCTTTTTGTTTGTTTATTTGTAGTCTTGGGATTGCAACTCAGGATCTCATGAATACTAAACATGGTCTCTCTGACTGAACTCTATCTCTAGCCCTAGAAACAACTGTAATTGTCAATAAATGCATATGGACAGCTTTCTCTTAATAGCTTTAGAGTATTCTAATATAAAACAATCCAGACCACCACAATCACAAAAAAGAGAGTGGGTTCAACTATCTGAAGATTAGTCTAAATTTGATGTCAAAATGACATTCTCCATTTGTAGGAAATTTCCAGAATAGGCAACTCCATAGCCAAAGAATATAAATGAGTGGTTGCCAGGGACTGGGGAAGGAAGGACAGTGGGAAGTGATTGTTTACTATGTATGGGATTCACATTTGGGGGTGATGAGAATTTTCTGACTCTGAATAGTGGTGATGAATGGTTGTACCAAACCATGAATATATTTTAACAGACACACACACACATACTCTCTTAATAACTTAGCAAAAGAAAAATTCAAAGAAGACATTGTCAATACTGAAATTCACCTACATTGCTCTGATTTTATAAGTCAAAAACCAAAATTGAGCACTTGAGATGTATACTCCTAACTTGACTGTTGACTCAACTGATAGGTGTTTTGTTTCGATTTTTGAACAAAAATGTCTAAGAGCAGCAAGTGTAAAACAAGAACCATGCATTTGCCATTTGGAGTTGATATGTTGATTGGTCTACTAGTCTTACTTAAGCCAAAAGAGCCAGTCACTACGAAGGTCTAAATGCTTACAATTAGAAGCTACATACCTACTTGTGCTAAAGGAACAAAGAAAAATATTTATGACATGTCATTTATTTAATAAATTATAATGGATATAAAACGATAATATTAACAACTGACATAAAATTAACATTCAAAATACATTCTGGTTGTGTCTTTTATCATAGGGAATAATTGGTATCAGTATGTTTTTACTTTCCAGTTTACAAACTCTGAGAACCCTGAAGTGACTCTTTAAAAAATGTGTAATTGTGACAAAAACATACAAATAAAATGTACCATCTTAACTATTTCAAGAGCACAGGTCGGCCGTGTTAAGTGCATTTCCACTGCTGTATCACCAATTTCTAAGAATTAATTAAATAATATAATATAGTAAAAGTCCTTCCACCATTCATTCTGTCTTCTGTTTCTCCCTTTATGTTAAGATAGCACACCACAAACCCAATCCTACCTGTCACTCAAGCAAAAGATACTTCACCATGGAAACCAACAGACAGTACAAGCCTTCCCATGACTACATGGAGCTTCCAAGCCTCAGCAGGAAAGCCTACCACTCCTCAATGAAACTAGAAACCTCACGTCAAGGCAGATGGATGGTTAAAGTTAAGCCCTAGCAGGTTCCTCAGATAGAGGGAGCTTCCAGCACAGTGGCAGCAGTCCCTGAACTTGGAATCAGCTGTCCCCAAGACAATGGCTACAGCAGTCACTGGCTGGCCAGTGTACTACAGCAGCCATCCAAACTTTCAAATAAAGGCTGCTTTGGGGGCCATGTTCCAGGGCTCCACAGCTCCTGATACCACAGTAGACTCTCTCCCACATCTGGAGGGCAGAGGAAGTGTAGATGTTCTCAACTGAATTCTTTCAGAGGCACCAAGTAACATTCTACATACCCCAGTACATGTGATTCACTGATTGGTAAGCCATAGTGGACATTCTGCCCTGTGTGAACACACCTCTCAATGGGGTCATCTTCAATTATAGAAGACCACTACAATGACAACCAAACTATGAGACCAAAGGCAATCCTGAAGGAGGAGCACCCTGGGTCTTAGGGAGAGACAAGCTTCAGGTGTA
Organism: Peromyscus nudipes; assembly: GCA_902168325.1. NCBI lineage: Eukaryota > Metazoa > Chordata > Mammalia > Rodentia > Cricetidae > Peromyscus > Peromyscus nudipes. Next base: position 12,082 of record CABHPH010128877.1, on the reverse strand, counting down.
TACATTTTAAATACAACAGAAACAAAAGCAAATGTACAGACATTTCTGCAAAAAGTAGTGGGAACTGAAAAAGACAAAAAGCAAACATCTGGTGATCCCAGGAAAGGATGGGGAGACGTCCCAGGTGAGCTTATCTTGAGCATCAGTGAACTAGATGAAAGGTCAGGCACCTGTGGTACATTACAGCAACAGAGCAAGGGTGGAGAAGGCAGTGACCATAACTCAGGTCAGGCCCTTGACTCAGCAGAGGGTTCCATGTTCACTCTGTATAATCGGGACCCAAGTAACAGGACAGACAAAGGAAATTAAGAGCAGAGCTGATTCTGTGCTGGACACATGGCACTGTGAAGCCTTTCATTCTCCCTGGAGATTTCCAGCAATCAGCACCCCAGAACAGCCCATCAGTGACAAGACCAGAGCCAAGGAAGGAGGACTGAAGCTGAGGACTTTGCATACATTTCATGTATTTGAAATATAAGAATAAGGACAATATTCACAGTCACCCTGTTACGATATTAATATTCTTTGGTCCTTAAAAGTTGGAGGCAGGGGAGAGGGATCTGTGGGTAAATCACTTGCTATGCAGGCCTGGACAACCTGAGTTTGGATCCCCAGAACCCTGGAAAAAGCTGGATACAACAGAAATGTCTGTCATCCTGGAATGCCCCTACCCGGAGGTGAGAGGGAGAAGATGGAGGAATCAACAGGGGCTCGACAGCGGACACTGGAAGACGGTCAGGAGTGTATGGTGGAAAAACAATAGGAGATTGGGTCTCAAAAAAAGAGAAAGGCGAGGACAGACAAGGGCCTCTTGAGATGTTTCCCAGAAAATGGACTAAACCAAGGCTGTGTGCATCTGCCTGAGGTTGAACTCTTTGATCTGATGGGAAGTATCCAGAGTGGCTTGGACTCTCCTGAAGGCACAGTAACTGCTGATTATCCAAAGGTTGTCCGCACACCTCAAGTCCCTGAAAAAGCTGACAATTGCAAAGTTTTCATGAACAATGACATCCCCAAGAGTTTACAAAATTTTCTAAGTGGCATCTACAACAGAAACTTAATGAATGTGCAAATGATGTTGTTTAGAGAAGAACACTGCACCATAGGCGAGAAATAAATACAAATCATTCAGACCAGGTTGCTATGGGATAATGCTTTTGTACACTGGTTTAATAAAAATGCTGATTGGCCAGTAGCCAGGCAGGAAGTATAGGCAGGATAAGCAGACAAGGAGAATTCTGGGAAGAGAAAGGCTGAGTGAGGAGACGCCAGCCTGCCATCCAGGTAACAGCATGTAATGACACACAGGTAAAGCCACGGAACATGCAGCAACATACAGATTAAGAGAAATGGGCTGAGTTTAAGTGTAAGAGCTAGTCAGTGGTAGGACTGAGCTAATGGCTGAGGAGTTTTAATTAATATAAGCCTCTGTGTGTTTACTTGGGTCTGAGCAGCTGTGGACCAGGCAGAACACAGAAAAACTTTCAGCTACACCAGGTTTTGAGGCAGAGTGTCATTCAGTTGCCCGGGGATTCCTCCTGTCTCAGCCTCCTGAGTGCTGGTATTACAGGCATGAGCCTCCATACTCAGTTCTGAGCTACTTTTAAAGTAAGTCACAAGGTAGAACACTACACTCAGGAGAAAGGCAGAAGAGCCTACAGAGAGACTCCTACTTCAGATGGTACTGTTGACCTCTGACCTACCACCAAAACACAATAGAAATGGGACTTCAATGGTGCTGGATGGAGAACAATGGCTGCCCAAAGTTCCTGCCAGCTCAGGAGACAGCACCCAGCTCCATCGGCAGGTCACTCATCCCGACTCTGGGGGGGTCACACAGAGGAGCGCTGTCCCACATCTGGGGCCTTTGGACAGAAGAGCATCTTGAAATGTATCTGAGGCTTGCCTTGTAAGTCATGATATAGGCTGTGGGAAGTCTCCAGAGGTCAGTGCTACTGGTGCCCAGAGCAGAATTCCACCAAGAGATCAGAGCTGCACCTGGCTGCCCTCCACACCCTGACTTACTCTCTGGGAACAGTTGGCATGGGGGGGATTTGGGGTCCAAGAGGCTCATGCCAAGGCTATTTTGAGATCCCTGGCACATAAAAAATGAACAGGTGTCAAGAAACAGTTCTTAAATGGTGTTAGACACTTAATATATTAGTATTTTAAATGAGGAAAAAGTATAGCATGACTTAGCCATGCCATTCAACACACAAGTTAAAAATATCAGTTCATGAACCACTGCAAGCCATGTGAGCCATCTGTGAGACATAAAATGGCCCTATGAGGAACACATTCTATTGTCACGATTGTTAGTATCTTTGGGCTCTAAAGTTTACCCTTTGAGGACAATGATATAAGAAGCTAACTGTGAGGCTCAGGGTCTGGGGTTCTCCTATCCTCCATACTTACCCCATGACATCCCCAGGGGGAATTCAGCATTATGATCATCAGAGCCTCCATCCCTGCTGAGCAACACAGAGGGGATCAGGGGAAATGGAAAATTCCAACCAGATTTCCAAATGGTCACATTTTAGGTGCATCATGAATGGAGGAAGAGAATGGCTTTACTTCAGTGGACCACCCTGGCTAGTACCAGAGGATGCCAGGGAAGACACTCTGAGTTCAAGAGGATGCTGACTCAAGTGACATGTGTCAGCACAACATTCCTACCCTGAATTACTGACTCTGCCGTAGCTGGGAGATAAAAATAAGCCCATGTAGGTGCCAGGACAATTCAACAGGGGAAGGAAGGAAGGAAGGAAGGAAGGAAGGAAGGAAGGAAGGAAGGAAGGAAGGAAGGAAGGAAGGAAGGACGGACTTTGATATGAAAAATACACATTTAATACATACAACAAAGTATCTTATATAAAGTTTTTCTTGACATTGTCCTAGTCTGTCTGTCTGTCTGTCTGTCTGTCTGTCTGTCTCTCTCTCTCTCACACACACACACACACACAAACACAAACACACACACTTCCCTCTCCAGGCCGGGTAATATGCTTGCTTAGCAGGTATAAACCCTTCAATTTGATCCCTAACAGTGTGTGTGTGTGTGTGTGTGTGTGTGTGTGTGTGTGTGTGTGTATGGTAAACTTACACAAATTCAATGATTTAAACAATCAAAACCTACATCCACAATCTGGAATCTTAGAGTCTAAGCACCCAGTATCAGCAGGGCTGGCTCCTCCTGAGCCTATGCTCTCCCGTGCCCTCCCTTGGCATCCTTGCTGTGTGTACCGAGCACTGGTGCCTCCCCTCTCTTATGAAGATATTGATTGCCTATTGGATGTGCCTTCACCTGAACTGCTTCATTTGAACTTAATCATCTCTTTTATGAGCCTATTTCCAAATATGGTTCTTACTTTGGAAGCTGGGGGTTTTCACACCAGATCATGGAGGTGACGAGATCATCGTTCTATCTACCAGGAAACATCTTCTTTCCATTAAATGAGGCTGCGACATCTGCTTTCAGAACGCACACATAAATAAACTCAGTGCCTACCACACACCATACGCAGCCAGGAACTCCAAGTGGATCTGGACACAATGTAATTCAGAAGAAAAGTAAATGTGAAAAGTTCAGGAGAACACACAGACACAGACACACAGACAGACAGACAGACAGACAGACAGACACACACACACACACACACACACACACACACACACACACACTGCTTCTGTCTTGAGCTACCACACCCAAAACATGGTCCATAAAACTATGACTTTTCTGTGCTAGACACTCATCTCATTGCACGCCTGTATGGACATGACCCGAGATGTCTTCTTCATGTTACAGATGAGGAACCTGAAAAGCTCGGAGTGCAGCAACCTGAGCAAGGTCACGGAGTTAACGGAATCTTAAGTTAGGGGCTTGCAATGTCTGTGCTCACACGTACTTTCTCACAAGGCATAATGCAGAGCCTGATTAGAAACAAATTCTAATACTTCAATCGAATCCTTAAAAAACATATTTTCAAGCTAAACTTAGCCAAATTTTTCTCTAAGGATCAACTGATTATCTAATTTGAAATATCTAAATTTCTATTTGCAACTGTGGGGTCTGGTCATTCAATGGCTTGAAGAAAAAAGTCTCAAAGCCAAACCTTGTAACTTAACCACTATTTTAAACAAACTCTCTCAATGGTCTGAGCCATTTCTTCTGCTAATTTAAGTATACATTTTTGGGGCTGGAGGGTTTGCTCAGCAGTTATGAGCACTTGTTACTCTCACAGAGGACCCAGGTTCAATTTCCAGCACTCACATGGTGGCTCACAATCATCCTATCTCCAGTTCCAGACACTCCGACCTTTGCTGGCCCCAGGCACATACAGGTGGTGTACATTCACACAAGTAGATAGTACACACACATACACACAATATATATGTATGTATGTATACAGTGTATTATATATATATGTATATGTGTATGTATGTGTATGTATGTATAAGTGTATATATATGTATACACACATACATATATAGTATGTGTTATCTGCATGTGTTTGTATGTATATGTATGTGTATGTATATTTATATACACATGTAGGTATGTATGCATGTATATGTATATATTCCAAACTTTGTGATTGACTAATTTAAAAAAATAAAGGTCAATCATATAATCAGCACATTCAAAAAATTGGAAAGCAAAATGGCCAACAAAGAACGTGAGTCCCAGGAAGCTTGGCAGAGGTGTTTGCAGGGGGATGACAGACACCAGAGGAGCAAGGTCACTAGCACAGAATAGAGCCAAACAGAAAGGAAGAAGCCAGAGAAGCTCCCAGCTCCATGCCCTCTGGGGTTCCCCTTTCTGGAAAGAGAGGACAGGATTGTCCCCAGAGTAGCAGCCTCTATGCCACACCACAGTGAACCACTCACTGTTCCCCAAGTATAAGGTTCAGACTGAGTTAGACGTAGACATAAGGCTACTATGAAGAATACCATACAGAAGTTATGATGGTGTCATCTATAAATACTTACTGGTATCAATAGCTTTAAATTATGGGCTGGCATTTGGGTTTATTAAGGAAGATCCTTCAGATGTATTAAAAATCTGTTTACCTTCAGTATTGATTTTTTGATAAATATATTATCCAGAGAGGCTCTGTGCAGCGATTTCTCTGGGAAAGCTGACATTTATTCAATGATATTTGCTTGACTGAATTAAGTAGCAATATATGCTCATCTATCTTTGCTCTATCTGGGAAATTATCTTATCAAAGTTGAGCGAATATTTTATAGAAATCTTAGGGTCTGACGTAATATACAGCTGAGGGAACATCTGGTTGTCTACGACCTCGGAGTTACGCACAAATTCCTCCCAGACATTGATGCCAGAACATTACAATGTTTCTAAACAATATCTTACTCAACTGAGTTTTTATGGTGGCATTTCTTTAAAGAACAAAAAGATCATCATTGTATTTAATTTTAAATGACTTATACCGGAACTAGTGAGTAAAACCCCCTAAGGGCAAGTGTGGCCGAAGCTGCCAGCTGGGGAGCAAATATTCTGTACTTCTTCTCTCCACAATCACCTGCACCCAGCTACACACTGTGAGGACCATTCCCACTGCCCTCCTTTCCTGATCCAGAAAAAGTCCAGAGGAAACTGTCACATGGTCCTCTAGGGTTTTTTCTCATGTCCCATGGAAAGTCCTCCTTGAGGGCAATCTTGGAGAACATATGCTGAAGACATCAGAGTCGCCTCAGCCTAGATGTCTGTGTGGAAAGCCCCCAATCCATCCTCCCATCTGGAACCACCCTGGATCATAGGAGAGATGGAAAATAAGCGTTCACAATGGTAAGGCCCTGACAGTTTGGGATCCACTTAGCACAGTATCGTCTACAAATTGAACAAAATCCGAGGAATTTTGTATTCATTGGAAAACCCAATTAGTCTTAAACTAAGGTCCAGATAACAAGGTCTACTAAATTCAGACATGTCCCATTATCGGAATTCATTCCACAAGTCAGTAGCCATTTGCAGAATAACCATTTTATTGGCTAATATGAAGATGTACAAAGAGAATGACAATGTCTTGCCTGAGTTAGCTGGGGGTGTGACACATCTACATTGAGACTTGTTACAGATAAAGCCTTCTACTGCAACACTCGTACACACAGGACAAACTTCCTTAAAAAGCAAATCCCTTGCTCACAATTTATTTTTCCTTTCTTGTTGAGTCATTTTTAAGCTAGCATATAGAATAGGTTTTATTGTGACATTTTCACACATATCTATCCCATGGCTAGGTTCTTATTCATCATCTACTCTCCCCACCCCTCAACCCCCCTCCACCCCTACCCCCATTCCACCCCCACCCCAACCTGGCCTGTTCTTCTGCTTCCATGTTCCTTTCTCATTGGTTTGTTAGCGAGGTTTTAGTACATGTATGCTTAACCAACGTTCTTTTCCACTTCTCAAGTTACATCTAGTCCCACCAATTACCTTCTGCTCCCTTTCTTTTCTCTTCAGTTTTCTGGATGCAAGTCCATTAGCACAGAAGGCATTAGGCTTAAGAACTGAAAATCAATCATCTTTCCAAGGTGATTGGTTCAAATAACAAGAATGGTCATAAATGCAGCAAATATCGCGGCTCTAACAGGCTTTCTAACAATTCTTAATTTTGAAAGGTATTATTGAGCTTCTCAAAGGAAAAAAATCTAAAGAGTCCCTTCTTTAATACACTTGAACTAAATATAAAGCAGTCAAAAGGGATAGCAAAACATTTACCTAACTCATAAGATCCTTTGGAGCTAGGGACCATTCCTTTCCCTTTGGGTTAGTGGGGACACAGAGAGAAAAATGCAATAGACTTTTCACTCCTTGTGATGACCTCAGAAATCTGTGACCAATGCTAACCCTGCTGGGTGAAACCAGATCTCACCTCTGACCCAAACTGTGGGTAGGATGTGGCCTGTCACTGCCTCCACTGGGATTTAAAGTCATGCTTTCCTCAGAGGTGGGGATGCTCTGCTCTGTGCACTGGTCTTATCTACTGGAGAGGATTACTAATGGCAATGACCTTATGCACTGCAAGGATAAGTCAGAATTCTCCACAGCCCCCAAAAGGCCACAGGCAGGAAGGAAACGACATGCAAGAGATGCATTCATTATCTCTCTTGAGGCACCTGACCTTGCATCGGAACTAGAAGTTAAGCAAGACACCTGGGGCAGGGAAGAGGAGTGAAGGATTACAGATCTCCATCTGCTGGGGAACTTAGGAATTACTGAGATTAGAAGGTGTGGCTCTGCTGAATGCTTCTCAGAAGGAAACTGAATAAGAAAACCCTACCTCTTCCAGGAGATCAGTGCTAGCTCCTGTCAACCACAGCTATGGCTTTTATTCCTCAAAGGGTGAAATGCAACAGGGTGCTGTTTCTGGTTTGGTAGCCAAAATCAACAGTATATCAACAAAATAGGGACATTTCATGGAGATACTCTGTCCCTTAGTGAAGGTCATGCTTCAGATGTACTTGAGAAAGAAGCTCTTTATCTTGGAGGACACAAAAGCAGCGCCTGACTACAAGTAGGCATATCCTCAAATATTAGTGGGTCACAAAAGAAAATGGATACGAACATGAGACAGATTTGTGGGATACCAGGAGATAAATGGGGGTGGTAGGAAGATCTGAGGTAGAGGATGTGTCTGAACTCATTGTGTGCACCTGTAAAACTGTTAAGAAAAAATATTTAAGGAAAGAGATTATCAACAACCTAGAAAGCTCATCTACTTCTTCCTCTCCAAGCTTAAGCATAAGAGCTGAATAAATCTGTCCAAATCACCACCTTCTTGGGGGCTCCTTCCCCAGCAACATTACCATAAAACTCTGACAGTGTTCATTGGCTGCACCTCTGGAATATTAGCAAATCCAATTAGAACTCAGATCTTTTTCCTGGAAATAAATCTGTTACCTTATATGAGTGGCCTATTGATGGGGGATGAGTGTCAAATCCACCTGTGGGGTTTGTTATTGATTCATATGTAATTTTCATCAAGCACCATTTTCAAGCCTCTCTGAAATGTGTTTAGTCATCTTTATATCATTTTGTCACTATACATTTCATAATAGAAGAAGTTGAAATGATTTTATCCTGACTATATATATGAGAGCTTGCAGTTAAAAATCTCAGAAGAGGCACTACTGAATGAATTTAGATGGGTTCACTCATATATGAGTTTAAATAATTCACTTTATCCAACCTTCTATTCCTTAGAAATCCTATACTCAATTTCAAATATATGAATATTAATCCTACTTTCCAATTGTTCTGGAGCACAAGATTTCATAAACTCAACATTCATAGAATTAATAACATCCACACACAGTTATGTTGCCTTCTACAATGTCATTCTGTGTGTATTATCTTATTTGATACTCTAGTGAAATGTGTATTTGTTAGTAGAAAGGACTTCTCGGTAACAGGAATAAGCTATTTATATTATCTTTATTCAAAGAGAAAGTGAATTATCACCCCCAGGGGTATCTTTTTTTGCAATTTCTAGAAGTTTCCCTTATTTTCCTCGATGGCTTCTCTGAGCTGCTAACTATAAACTGAGGTAGTCACATCTCTCAAGAAAGGCTTTCACAGTGCTTCTCAGTGTGAAAACCTTCCAGAACCCCTAAGGTCCCTGAGACCCTTTCAGGGGACCACAAATAAAACTGTTTCCACGATAACCAAACACCTGACTGTACTTCCCTGCTTCCTCTCACCTGCTCAGTGTTGTTCTGATGCCCAAGGGAATGGCTGCCTTTGCTTCTTGTGTTCTCAGCCGCCCCACCCCTGCACAGTTTTAGTATACAGTCCAAAAATTACCAATAGGCATTGCCCACATCGACACTGACAACAGTTCTTTAAATCTTTCAAACTATTTTCAGGATACAAACAGCATCCTACCACCAAGGAGTCTGAGAATGATTTCGCATTAACCCCCAATCTCCAGAGGTTTCCCGTTACCCCTCGATCCTCAGAGGTGTAATACAACAGTCTGTTTCCTTCCCAGGCACCAGGTATTGCCTTCATCTGTTTTCTGTTGTTACTCCCAAACCACAGACCAGGTGTTTTATAAAGAAATGCTCGTCTCCTGTGATAGTGAAGGCTGAGGAATCCAAATACGCACCACGGGGATGTGTGGAGCCTTTGTGCTCTGTCACAACATCGTAGAACAAGTTACACAGTAACATCAAGAGGCTATGTCTACTTGGGGCCCTCTTTGTATAAAGCCATCAACCCCTACATGGGGCCACATCCTCAGGACTTCATGACCTTAACTTCCCATCAACATGTACCATCAGCATATGAAACTCAGGATTCAGTTCCAGTGTGAGTTTGAGAGGCAGCTTTCTTATTCCAGCACTCACTCAGCATGAAAGCTTCTCAATGCTTCCACAATCTCCAAGAAAGGATGAAGCAAAGAAAACATGGTAAGGCTTATCCTGGATCTGCAAGCTTCCTTCACATTCCCTTAGCCAAGGCAGATGTTTTCATGTATAAAACAGGCAACACAGATGTGCAAGGTCCCAGTGTGTCTAGAAGAAAGTGAAAGCAATTATCCTACATCTACTAACTACCACAAGGGCTACATCTGCTCTCAGCTCACCGCTGCCCATCGTTTACTAAAAGTTGTCTATAGTTAGACTCGTCCTTGACCTCCCCACACAAATTTCAGGGAATGTGGGAACAGACTCTGTTTTACTGCAACACATGCAAGCCTACATGTTTAAAATTGTTCTCCTCAAAACAATTAAGAAACAGAATGTAAGCAAAATATAGTAAATGCTTGCTGAAATTCATATAGTGTTATTGTCTAAAAAGGGGCACTTCATTTACACACTCTAGCACCCACTGTTTGATCAGTATTAAAAGCCAATTCGTCCTAATAAATTATGCCATGGACAAATTCTTTTTACCTTTTCAGATGACCAAGGTCCAGATCAATTGAAAGAAATCAACATTTGTAAAAGAATTATCTTTATTACTTTTTATTTGTGTATCTGTGTGAGTACGTGTGTGAGAGTGTTGTGCCTATGAACACCAGGAGAGGACATCATATCCCCTGGGTGCTACAGTTACACGCAGTTGTGAGTCCTGCTATATGGGGAACTGAACTCTAGACCTCAGCGAGAGAAAGCAACAACTGTTCTTGATCACTGAGCCATCTTTCCCACTCAGAAACAAACATTCCTGTCTGAACTGACTGATCTGGGTCAGGTAACAAATTTATCTGTCAATGGTGGGAAGACCCAATGACCTACCAGCTTAAAGATACAAACTGTATCATTTTGTTTTCCAAATAACAAGCATTGATTGCAATGCTGAAAGGTCACTTGTCATCAGCTCAGGAGTTGACCTACTGGAAAATTGCATCCTGTCACTCCACGGTACTCCAGGAAGAAAGAGACACTTGGTTTGCAGAGAATAATTAAGGAGGCAACAGTATTTTCACAAGGTGTGAGATCCCAGGGTGGTTCTTAAATTCAACGGAGGAGGAAGGAGCAAACAAACATCATGAAAAGAAATGAATAGATGAGAATTCTATAACTACCCAAGACCACGACCAGGAACCCCAGTTATCTAGATTGAAAAGCCTGGGATCAAACACAACCTATATCTTCAAGTCTATCAATCAGGATTTCAGTATTGTACACATTCTCTGTAATTAACGATGTAGAAGACAGCCCTTTCAAGTTCCTTAAGAAGAATGAGAAAACGTAATGGGATACAATGCTAGGGCTGGAGAGATGGTTCACTCAGTCAAGTGCTTGCTGGGCAGGCACACGGACCGGAGTTTGAATTGCCAACACCCATGTAAAAGCCAGCAAATGGCGTCATGCATTTGTAATCCCAGCAACAGGGATACTGAGAAAGAAAAGTCCCCCAGAGTTGCTGGTCAGTGAAATCAGTGAGCGGCTCAGTAAGAGACTGTCTCAAAAAACAAGGTGTAGAACTGATTAAGGAAGATATCTCAGGTCAACGTCATGTCTTTACATAAACCCACACACATGTGCACATGAACTCCCTCCCCCCATGATTGCATGCACAAACACATACATGCACAGAGAAAGAAACAGTTCTATAGTGGAAAATTAAACCATACCACTAAGGACCAGTCACTTGATAAACCAATTTTCACTGACACATCATAAAAGTCCTGCTCACTATATTAATATGCCACCCCCAGGTATCTGATGCAGACATTTACTGCCATATAATCAGTTGTTTGGATTTGTCCACCTACCACATAGAGGCACTATGATTGTCCGGCAGACAATTAATTAAATAGCTATATTTATTTCTCTTTCCACCACTTAGGCTTTGAAATACTGCATTAAAATATAATTTGTCATGATCCAGAATAAAGTATCGGTTAACTAGGCATCAAAGTCCACTTATTTAAAATAATGATCTGCATAATCATTTCCTAGAGTTTGCCAGGAAACAGACAGAAACTTCTCCATAGTCTCCTGCTCTGAAGAGGACAGAAATACATATACATAGAAATTCAAAAATAAAACTTAATAGTCCCCATTTTTATACACCTTCTTATCATGTGTCAGTCAACCATCAAGGTATCTACCCATAGGACACTGAGTTACACTTGATACACCCACTGAGGCCGAAGACCGCAGCATGAAGGACTTGCCCTAGTTTAGAGAGTCCTAGAATTATAGGCCTGAAATTAGTTGCCCCAAATTGGTGTTACATAAATCCCTGGGCTCCGAAGAGCCTCTCTAGCAATGACCAAGAACCACCACAATACGCTGAGAAAGGGAAACCAGGGCTCAGTCTGTGTCGTTTGAAATGTAAATATTTTCGGTGCGATTTGACAGCATTTGCCTAAAATGTATCAGTGGGTAAAAATCAGGTCGGCATGGCGCCCTGTCAATCCATCCCAGCCCTGTGTTCTCCTCTTCCCTGCACTGCAAATTTTGCTTACCTCAGGAATTCAAAAGAGTTGAAGAGTCAATACACTTATCTGCACTTCACCTAGCTTTAATAATTGTTAAGATGCTCACATTTGCATGTCTGCTGTATACACACACACACACACACACACACACACACACA
>CABHPH010128875.1:0-22261 GCA_902168325.1 Peromyscus nudipes | reverse complement strand
TCCTATTCTGCCTTCTCATTGGCCCTAAGTCCAGACACATGACTTCCTTGTCACTGCCTGTCTGTACAGACCTCCAGGTCTCTATGGTTGGTACTGGGATTAAAGGTTCGTGTCACCATGCTTGGCTCTGTCCTTGACCACACAGAGACTCTGTCTGCCATGTGATCAGATTAAGTGCATGGGCTACCACTGCCTGACTTCTGTTTATGGCTCCCTGACCTCTGATCTCCAGGTAAACTTTATTTATTAACATACAAATAAAATCACATTTCAGCACAATTAAAATATCACCACATAACAATAACTCAGAAATAAAGCAAAATTATAGATATAATTTTAAATTTAATGGAATTATATATGAAAACCCATTCCACATCATTTTATATATTATAAAATATATCAGCTTAGTTTTTTATTAAGAAATTTTTTTTATTCATTTTTATATATCAGTCAAAGATCCCCCTGTTCCTTCTTCCCTTCTCCTGCCCCTCTAGCCTCCCCCTCCCAATTCACCCTCCATTCCCTCCCACAAGAAGGTAAGGTCTCCCATGGGGAGGTACATTTAGTAGAGGCAGGTGAAGCCCCTCCCCCTGCCTCAAGGCTGTGCAGGGTGTCCCATCATAGGTAGTGGGCTCCAAAAAGCCTGCTCATGCACCAGGGATGGATTCTGATCCTACTGCCAGGGGACCCCTTAAGCAGATCAAGCTACACAACTGTCTCGCTTATGCAGAGGGCCTAGTCCAGTCCCATGGAAGCTCCACAGCTGTTGATCTAAAGTTCATGAGTTCCCACTAGTTTGGTTTGGTTGTCTCTGTAGGTTTCCCCATCATGATCTTGTTGCCCCTAGATGCTCATAGAATCCCTCTTCTCTTTCTTCAACTGAACTCCTGAAGTTGGCCTGGTGCTTGGCTGTGGATCTCTGCATCTGCTTCCATCAGTTACTGGATGAAGGCTCTATGATGACAGTTAGGGTACTCACCGATCTGATTACTGAGGTAAGTCAGTTCAGGCACCCTCTCCACTATTGCTAGTAGTCTAAGCTGAGGTCATCCTTTTGGATTCCTGGGAACTTCTCTAGCACCTAGTTTCTCCCTATCCCCATGATATCTCCCTCTATCATGGTATCTCATTCATTGTTCTCCCACTTTATCCCTGTTCCACCTGGACCATCCCATTCCCTTATATTCTCATTCCCCACCCACTACCCTCTATTGCCCACCTCTCATCCCCAGATTACTCATGGAGATCTCATCTGTTTCCTCTTCCCAGGGTGATCCATGCATCCCTCTTTGGCTCCTCCTTGTTAGCTAGCTTCTCTGGAACTGTGGGGTGTAGTCTGGTCATCCTTTGCTTTACATCTAGTATCCACTTATGAGTGAGTACATACCATGTTTGTCTTCTGAGTCTGGGTTACCTCACTCAGGATGATATTTTCTAGTTCCATCCATTTGCCTGCAAATTTCACAATGTCATTGTTTTTTACTGCTGAGTAGTACTCCATTGTGTATATGTACCACATTTTCTTTATCCATTCTTCAGTTGAGGGACATCTAGGTTGTTTCCAGATTCTGGCTATTATGAATAATGCTGCTATGAACACAGTTGAGCATGTGTCCTTGTGGAATATAACAATTTGTAATACTAATCCATAATATTTATATTCTATTTTCAAATCTCTTAAGATAATAATATAGTCTTCAGTCATATAAAGAAACAATAGCATGCATCTTATAACTTACATTTGCATGAACTTATTAATGTAAATAATTTTAATACTATAAAATTATCCTTTCTCACATTGCAAAACAATTGCAAATAATATTCTTGTCTGTGAATACTGCTGGAATCACAAATTGAAGCACCGTAAAAAAAAATGAAAATAAGCATACCACATTTATTGTGCAAGTCATTTATGCTGGCTGAGAGAAAGGTTTGACTAGTAAGTTGAGTTTATCTCTTTCCCAACAGCTTCTACTTGCCTACACTGGCCATGTACCCTGAAGCAACACTCATTTCCAACATCAAAGAACCACAGCCTTAATTGGACCCACCCGCTTTTTGTTTAGGTGCCATGGGACAGATGTGGGAGTGCAGTCCATTTAGAACTTTAGAACTGAGTCATTTTGGTTACAAGAAAAGCTGTTAAGAATTAAGGGTCTTGTATGTCTTTTGGTAATGCTGCTTTTGGATGGGCACATGTGTCCTTGTAACTCCAGGAAATTGTGTGTGTGTGTGTGTGTGTGTGTGTGTGTGTGGGTGTGGGTGGGTGGGTGGGTGTGGGTGTGGGTGTGTGTGTGTTGGGGATATGTTCAATATACACATTTTAAAGGGCCCAGAACAGATTTTCCCTGGACTTCATATGATCCACTAGTGACTTAGAGAGTCTTCGAGAATACACTCTGGTTCGATGAGCTGCACGGTCTTAATTTTACTTCCCAGTATGTTTACTCTATCTACTTTCTTCTTTCTATTAGTTGGATTCTTCTGCTTTCTATGGTTTCTCTTCTACTCCCAAACGTCTGGACTCAGTGCTCTGAAATGAATGGCTCTAGCTCGACTAAATCTTTCAGTTTCCACAGCTATTGTCACTGTAAAGTGCTCAGTCTCTTGGATTCTTCCTCTAAACTTCTGCAGAAAATATCCTGACTGGCCCAGGCTAAATTAGATGTCTGTCTCTGATTCATCTGAGACAGTAAAGCAACATACTGTATAATATTGAATTTGTATATATGTCCTTTTATTGGATATGTGCAAAGTTGATACATGATTGGCAATAATATCATGCGGGTATCAGGCATAATACTAGTCAAAATTCAAATATTTCATTTTGTGCATTATTTGTGAAGTGTATTAATATGAAGCAAATATTAAAAATATAAGCTTTAACAATAAATTTAGCTAGTGAAGACACTACATGTTAAGAAAGTGTTTTGGCTGTTCTGTTTTCCATATTTCTAGTACAGTATATTAAATAAATATAGGAGTAAAAAATGATAAATTCCTATCATTCTACTGGAGATGATGGACTGTTTTCATAAAGATTAATTGCCTATACTAAGTAATTGTGTCTCTAGATGACTCATTTACTCTCATCTTTTACCCCAAAAAGGCCAAGGTCTTTTTTGCTACCTTAATATTCATTATGCCTGTTGAGACTGATCTTGACAATAATTATTATCTCACAGTAGAACCCATTTACTTTTAAACTCCTGATCTGTGGTCAACCATGAACTTCTCTAAAACTCTCCCTGACATCTCAGTCACATTCTGGGTACTGAACCTCTCATCTTTTAATTACTGGCTTTATGATGATCCTCTAAGTCTATAATTATCTTCTTAGTCTAATTGTTTTATTTTATCTTCAGCATTATAATAAAAGCTCTATATCCCAGCACCCAACTCCCAGATAGTTTCTCAATACCCACATAATAGTTTGGCATGGAATAAGTCCTACTTATTTTTATTCAGTGCATGAGATACTTGTGAAACAAGTAAGCTGAATGGATCCTAGCTGATCATAATAAGCAGCTAAGATGGAGTGTAATAAACATTGTGTTGGCTGCTCCACATGCTCCGAAGAGCAAAGAGAGCAAACTGATACTGTGTTAAAGGACATGGTAGAGAGGACAGGCTCTACAAAGAAAGTGATAAATGCCATCTTAAATATGCATATGACAACAATTAATGAAAAAAATCATAAATTTGAAAGAGAGGGAGAAGTATAGAGATAATTTGAAGGTAAGAAAACAAAAGAGAAAAATGATGGAATTATATTTTAGTATCAAAAAATAAGATTTTTTTTTTAAAATAACAAATTATTTCTTCTTCCAGCAAGGAAAGAAGGAATGAAGAGAGCTCACATGGAGTTCTGTAATAGGTAGTCATGTGGGTCTGGAATCGGGCAGAGAAAATACATGAAATTCCCAGTACACTAACTATATGCCTTTATTCCTCACTCGAAAAAAATTTAATGAAGTGAAATTGAAGTTTGAAGGAGGTTCTTATTAGCAATAATACCCTCTGCCCCACCAAATACAAAATGAAGTATCTACAAGGTAGTACTTTATTTTGTAGGACACGAGTAGTGAGTTTCCATTTTAAAAAGCCCCCAACAATCAGTGTCTAAGATTGCTTCATCCCTATCATATTGATATTCTGAACGATATGAAAAAAGAGGTATCCTACAACCTTTTTCCCACACTCTACCAAAAACTCTTTCTCTCTTTTCTTTTCTTGTGTCTTGTAGCTGCTAGAGAAACGACGATAAGAATCACATCCAGCAGGACAAGCAACTGTCCACACCTGCTTTGTAACCTGAGACCAGATTTTTAAAAAAGTGCTGATGCTGTTAGTAGGTCATCGGTGGATTACCACAATCTCAGCATCACAGATTGAAATCTGAAGCACAGTTTACACATAGCTCCCCAGGGCCTACTACACCTGATATTTCATCTAAGGTGTGGGTGGTGTCCATTACCCACAGCTCCTAGCTAGGTAGGTCAGTTCTTAACATCTGAATAGCAATGAAACCAAGTTGTAATTCTAGTACAAGGGAAGTGAATCCCTCTAGCTGTAGATTCTCCACAATCTGGTCCAACTTGCTTCTTCTGCAAAAGAAACAGAGAGTGGTTTAAACTCAGCAAAGTATGCTAGCAAATGACTCAGAGGTTATACTCACAATTCAATGATTCATTCATAATTTGGGTGGGAAAATAAATTTTCAACCAGAATATATTTGTTAGAAGATGAAGAATCCTAGCAGCAATAGCCCTGGGCTGGAGTTATTTCATTACTGTCTTGATCTTTTCTCATGGTTTCAAAGATAAACTTATTTTTCTCCTGAAAACTAGTGAGTGGAGAGTTGGGGCAAATGATGGAGTAATGCCTCTGCAGTCTCACAGCTGTTCTCCAGTTCAGTCTCATCAATTTCCTAAAGAAATGGACTTGGACATGATACAGAAGAGCACTTCTGGAAGCCAGTAACACTAAATGACATGAAGTCACATCCAATAAGCAGCAGCTGGAAGCAGTCCTATGAAAGGAGGTCAATAAAAACAGTCATCATCCTCTTTACACATGCCCAACAAACTCAGGCTCAGATTCTGAAACCTAGAGGCTTACTCTGAGAGTAAATTATATCAAGATAAATATTTTATATGCATACATCATGTGCTAGGAGTAATTTCATCTTTCTTTCACTATCCTACATTGGTGGAGCTCCGGGACTCCAATTGGCAAGGAGGAGGGTTTATGTGAGCAAGAGTTGTTGGGACCAGGGATGGATGGAATACAGGGACAAGTGGCCAAACGAATGGAAACACATGAACTGTGAACCAATGGCTGAGGGGCCCCCAACTGGATCAGGCCCTCTGAATGGGTGAGATAGTTGATTGGCTTGATCTGTTTGGGAGGCATCCAGGCAGTTGGACCAGGTCCTGTGCTCAGTGCATGAATTGGCTGTTTGAAACCTGGGGCTTAGCAGAGATGCTTGGCTCAGCCTGGGAGGAGGGGACTAGACCTGCCTGGACTGAGTCCACCAGGTTGATCTCAATCCTCAGGGGAGTCTTTGCCCTGGAGGAGATGGAAATGGGGGGTGGGCCGGGGGGAGGGGGGCGGGGCGGGAGGGGGGAGAACAGGGGAAATCTATGGCTGATATGTAAAGTTGAATTATATTGTAAAATAAAATAAAATAAATTCAAAAAAAGATATACTCATGTAGATTGGATCTCTGTAATCACTCTGTAATCACTGTAGCACCTCTATTAGGTTTTTTGTTCATTACTTGATATTTGTAGAGTCAACAAATGAAGTTCTCTGTACTTGTGCTTACAGACACACATTACGTCAACAGTCACTAAGGTCAGTGATATTCAGTCAATAATGGTTGAGGGAATGACTGTATAGCAAAGACTTTAGGACAGCTGTTTAGAGAACTTAGAATCATTTTCCAAAATAAATCTGATTCAGGGCTTTGTTCCAAAAGGCTTGAGTTACTGGCAAGGTGCTACTGGACTGTTCCATTAAATATGAAAGCTCTGTTCTTCACCCCTTTAGCATATCTACAAAATAAGATTAAACTTAAGTAAATTGTGCATCTTTCAGAGTCCAGGATGGCTTCCTGCCTCATACACATCAAGGGAGCCCTACATTAAAATAATTCATCAAGCACTTACAATTATAATACAATTCTCCTAGCTTCATAGGAGATTTAAAAATGTCACACTGTAACTGCTTGAACGCCTTTGATTTTCTATTAAATTTAGAGCTTATTAACAAAATGTAATATAGTTGTAGATTCAAAGGCAAAAGACAAATTCAAGGTGATTACTTCCACATATAGAATATAATATGATTTTTTACTAATATTTGTTATTTACTAATATGTTTTGCTTTGGTTTGTTGTTGTTGTTGTTGTTATTGTTAAATGTAACAAGCATCAACTCTGGCAGTAGGTTCCAGGTTTTTTCTTTAATGAATCCAAAATCAGAATTATCACTTGTTTGTTCATGCTAAATAACATTCTGGAATTGTTTTTCCAGTTTCTTGTATGAAAATACAGTATCTTATAAACACCCAAATTTTCACAAAAAAAGTCAATATGCCTTAAATAACCTTTTCCATTACAATTTCCTTAGGCTCTGTGGCTCAGTGTTGGCCATGAAATGCTCAAATTCAGGCCAGCTAAATGTATTAGTAGGGTAAATTTGCTTGCTGCCAAGTCCAAATACTTAAGTTCCATCCCTGGGACCCACATGATGAAAGGAATACATGTTTCTTTGCTTGTTTGTTTATCTGTTTAAGAAATACTCAAACTCTGTTCACAAATCCAATGCCCAACATATTTTTATCCTGTTTCTGAGAACTCTAAACATCATTGGTGTGGTTTGGTTTGCTTTTATAATTAGGTTTGTTCTAAACAGACACAAAACATTGTCTTGTCACATAAGGAATGACCACATATTCTAATTTGTGCAGGAAAGGAAGATGAAATCTGGAAATGGATGAATTGAAACACATATATGCAAGTTTCTGGGATATATTATTAGTATTCTATGCTCATCATTTTGGTCAACACCATTCCTATATAATGCACTTTCTTCTAATCTAGGAGTATGTGAAAAATTAAAGGATTATTACCTAGTTATGCCTAAAGCTGCTTATCACTTTAACCACAGCTGCTATACCCCCTTTTGCTGACAATTTTTACAATAATGACAACACTGTCATTGATAAAGTGACCAGGATGAAGAGGAATGCATGAATATGATGATTTTTAAAATGGATGACCTTGTTCATATAACATAGCAAGTGACCAGATTCAACTTGAGCAAAACACTTAAGATGGCCAACAATGGAGAACTGAACTTTGTGGTTTATCAATCATATGAACAAGATCAATCCAAAGCAAGTCAAGATTCTGTAATAGTATATTTATAACAACAACTATAAAAAAGAAGATGAAACTCTTGGAATAGATGGAGGCAAGTCAAACAATCTTGAAATTCCTTGTAGTTTATTTCAATAATACAAAAACAGAATTCATGTCCTCTGCCTGTAAGCAAGATTGGCAACCAGATTTCCCTCTATCTACTACACCACCCTCAAAGTTTCCATGAGAAGTTTGTTAAGATGCCTGTCATTAAACTGTACAGTTGAAATCAATGCTTACCACAGGATGGTATTTTTTTAAGCATTCCTTTCCCTTCCTTGAATTTCCAGGATTAATCCAAATTCTTTGCCTCCAGTGGCTCATTTCTTATTGGTGAACTACGATCAGCTAGTTGCTAACTATGACTTCTTTCCTCCCATTTCTTGTTGACCTTTAGCCTATCTTAATTTCTAGTTTATGCCTTAGTTCCCCAAGGCAGAAACTGTACCTGCAACTGGATATTCCACAACAAACATTGGCTTACTCTAAATCTCTAGCCTCATTATATTGTTTTCTTTTTGTGTGTGAGATTAGTCACTTTAACTTCAAGTACACTGCCCACATGATATCTGTCATGTCACAAAAATTCTATTTCTGAGATAATTATTTTCTTTACTTTTTTAATTTCATGCATATATACAGTGTATCTTGATCACATCCATTCCCCAACTGCCTCCAACTCCTCCTGGGAACTTCTCAAAATATCTCCTGTGGAGGCCCACAGAGGTTTCCTAGTGAGATCTGAGCTTGCTTTACCCAACAGGGCTGTACTAGAGGATTGCTTGACCACGTGCATGGTCACCAGGTATTTAGGATGGTCTGTACTTGGCTGTGATAGGGAGAGGTCTTTTGCTCCATCCCTTGGCATTCCTCTAAAAGGCCCTTTAGAGGAGACAGAAGGGGCCAGTGGATATTGCTCCAGGCCCTCGCAAGGCTATCCTGTGTTTCTGTTTCTCTATCTTCCTATCTAGATATTTCTCCCTTCTCCCTCCTCAAGAGTACCCTGGGGAAAATGTAGGAGTGGGCCTCCCACAGAGAAATGGGTAGGCTCCCACAATCTCCCTCCCAAATTCAAATCCTTGTTTTCTTAACCTGCTGAATCCAATTTATACTACCCTGATGTGCACGGGTGTGTGTGATTTTTTTAAATGGCTATGAGTTAAAAAAGCCTGGTGTAAAATTCCCCATCTTAATGATTTTAAGGTATGAAACTGAGTGAAACTTATTCATATTGCTATACAATAAGTCTCTAAAACTCTCCATTTTTGAAAAGTGAAACTAGTTCTTTGTAAGTTAATTTGGGTTGTGGTCTAGAGATTGGATCTCGGGTATCTGGAGGGACAGCCAAATTCTCTACTACTGGGATATCTTTAGCCCTTTTTAGCTTGTATTTTAAGACAGTTTTTCTGAATTGCCCAACATAGTCTCAAACTTAATCAGTAGCCCAAACAGGCTTTGATTTTGTGATGATCCTACTTGGGACTTTCAAGTAACTGAGATTACAGGCCCATGCCTCTGGTCATGGCTGAGGAACAGCTCTTCTACCTACTGTTTCTCCCATTGCCCAGCCCTACTTCATGCTCTATTTACTTGTTAATCCCGTTTCAGCAAAGGTCTCCACTGGTCTCTCCTCTCTAGCCACTTCTACCGTAACTTCCACAAATATGCTTTTATTGGTGTTAATGCAGATTTAAAACGTGCAGTTATATCCTCTTTCAATAAAGTGGCATCAGTTGACACTTTATAAAGAGTAAACATGGGATGTCTAGAATTTATAGAAGGAGAACTGATGAGAGATTAGCTGATGAGAGATTTTAACGTAACTTTTGAAAATGTGAAGTGAAGGGCAGGTCATAGATAAAAAGCAAATATAAAAAGAATTTCAGTATACAGAATCGTTTCCGGATAAGAAGAAAGTCAACACACCTCACCAGGATCCCTGAGAATTCTGAACAGGAACTTTGAGGTAAGGTGGAAGCCAAGGATGATGCTGGACTAACATGCCAGGGGATGAGTTTAAAAGCATGCACATGCCCAGAACACTGGCAATTCTGACTCTACTCTTCACTAGTGTTCAACCATTGGGAGTCAATTAACTCTTTATAACCACTTAAATTATAGTTTATCATTTAACTGGAAATATGATAAGTACTATATTAAAAAGATAGAGGGAGAATGACACTGAGAAACTGCAATTTACCGGCTCATACAAGAGAAAGAAGTGGATGATACCTAGACATATAGTTTAAAACTATGAGCATTTCAAATGAAAGTATGGTGGCAACTACTTAAGAAATACCTAAATGTGTCAAACATACTTATCTTAAAAGTTTTATGAATCTAATATGTGTCATAATTTAGTAATAAATTGCTTGGGACCAAGAATTTGACTCAGTCTTGGAGCACAAGCCCAATGAGCACAGGCTCTGGCTTTGATCCTGAACACTGAAAAAATAATTAATTAAAACACAAGTATAAAATCAAATGTTTCTGGACAGTTTTCATCTTTCAATGACTTCCATTGTTTTCATAAACAATGGCATATTGATTTCTTCATGATCTCACTCATGCTAAATGTACCAACTTCCTCTACCATTGTCTTTGCCAACCAGTCCTCCCAATCCACTCTACTCAGGAAAAGGATCATGTATTTGTCTAAGCTGGTCCATTTTCACCCAACCCCATCTTTTATATCTATTTACAACTGACCATTCAAAATTTGGCTGGATAAGGAATATTTTCCAAGGCCATCCAATCTTAATTGAAAACATCTTGTGTTCATATCATCTTGTGCTCATATCAATGAATCAACCCATCATTCACTTACATAATGAATACAAATTTATTTTCTAGAATTTAAAGTTCATAAAAATGTGAAATGCCCATTTGGCAGGTGTAATAATTAGTAACTTCTCAATTCTCTCACCTGAATATGTGAGACACTGAGCTAAAAGTACCTAAGAGAAGGTCTTTCCTTTATCCACCCAAGTTTATTATAACTCCTTCAGGACAAACTGTCCTCTATGATCCCTACTACTTAGCAAATGCAAATGTTCACTATGCATTCATCCAACAAATACAATTCATTATTCTGAATAATCTGAGAGTTATGGTTTGAATGGTTTTGCAATAGCCTCATACTCTTACAGTATGTGGGATTTGTAGTTTGTCAACTTATCAAGATGGAACCGTGTATCCTGAAACTCCTTCCCATCCCAGTTCTAGTTAAGGGTTGGAATCTGGATAAGATTTGAAAGGTAAAATTTAAGAAACAGGCATCCTTATTTCACGTTAGTAGGGACCACAGGTATTGCTGTGACAGTGTGACTTATTCCTGACGTGTTCTCATCTCTTAAATGGGACAGCAGCTGACCCACAGCTCCTCCCACCCCTGCCAGGTGTCCTCCTTCTGATTCTTAGTTCCAGGTCAGGGGAAACCATCAGTTTCACCTTCAGGTCACTCAACGTTAGTATTAGATGCTACAAGTATCTTAACAGGGCTTCGTGTTACCCATATAAATAATAATTTTCTAATTCAGGTTGTTATTTGACACCACAGACTTCGGTTTGTACTTGTTTTGACTCATATTTGAATTTCTTCACCAAGAGAGATTCCAGGCCTACCACCATAGTCAGAAAGTCCTAGACGAATTCATCAGTTTCTCCTCATGATGATTGAAACTTTTCCCTGAGCTCCAATAATAGTGTTTTGGAAGCTTTTATCATCCAATTCACCACTGTTTTTGCAACCCCAAACCCTACAGTATATCCTTTATTATATATTATTATAATATTATGACCAAACAGCAATGATACACCAGATTAAAAATTATTCTAAAAGTTCTTTAAAAGTTTAGCAGAGCTGGGTGGTGGTGGCACACGCCTTTAATCCCAGCACTTTGGAGGCAGAGGCAGGTGGATCTTTGTGAGTTCAAGGCCAGCCTGGTCTACAGAACGAGATCCAGGAAAGGCACAATGCTACACAGAGAAACCCTGTCTCGAAAAACAAAAAAAAAAAAAGTTTAGCAGAAAGATAAAAGATAATAAAATAAAAAGCATAATCAGAGCAGAATTTTATGTTCTTATATATTTTCAACAGTTGTGTGTAGCTAGAGTTTTCCTGCCTGGCCCACAGTCAGGACAAATCTCTGCCACCCGCCAGTCCTACAGCCGCTCAGACCCAACCAAGTAAACACAGAGACTTATATTGTTTAAACTGTTTGGCTAATGGCTCAGGCTTCTAGCTATCTAGTTCTTACATCTTAAATTAATCCATTTCTATAAATCTATACCTTGCCACATGGCTTGTGGTTTACCGGCATCTTCACATGCTGTTTCTCATGGCGGCAGCTGGCAGTGTCTCTGGCTCAGCCTTCTACTTCCCAGAATTCTCTTCTCCTTGTCCCGCCTATACTTCTTCCTGCCTGACCACTGGTCAATCAGTGTTTTATTCATTGACCAATAAGCAACATGTTTGACATACAGACCATCCCACAGCAGTTGTGGGTGGATATGAAGTGAGAAAATCTTCAGGAAAAGTTTTCATTCTCAAATTTCAGTGGCTGACATCACATTATGATGGCAATTGTCTGCCTTGTCACCTCTTCCCAAATAAACTCCAACAGACAATGACCTACTATAACTGAAATATGTAGAGAATAAAGAGACTCACAAGTATGTTTTGCTCACCTAGTCCAGTGCTTACCTTTCTCACCTTTGACTAAACATTGTATGAGATTTTGTTTCTACATGTATTAATATATATATATATATTATATTCATATATATATTTGTGTGTGTGCATGTGTGTAGATGTGTTCATGTGTATATACATGTCCCCCCCTTGGCTGCATGTGGAGGTCAGAAGTCAATGCCAAGTGTTACCCACAGTGCTCTTCACTTTAGCTGGGAAACACAGTGTCATTGTACCTAGAGCTCAACTTTTCTACTTGACTGGTTAGCTACCAAGCACTTGTCATCCTCCTGTCTCCACCTCCCTTGCACTGGGGTTACAAATACATGCCACCATTTCTAGCTTTTACTTGGGTGTTAAGGGTCTGAACTCAAGTTCTCATATGAACAAAGCAAGCACTTCACCTAGTAAGCCATCTCTCAGCCACCACCATGTGGGATTTTTATGGGGGGTTGGGAGTTTTGAGACAGGGTTTCACTGTAAAGCAGTCCTGGCTGCCCTGGAACTCACTCTGTAGACCAAGCTGGTCTCGAACTCATGGAGATCCACCTGCCTCTGCCTCCTGAGTGCTGGGATTAAAGGCATGTGCCACCATCACCTGGCCTGTATGGGATTTTTAACTCAAAATGTTAATATCCATCCATTAACTCATCTTCTCTTCCTCTGTATACTTCAATAAGATTATAATAAATACTAACTTTAGTAACAAAGGATAAAAATTAAAGGAATGAATAAAATGATCTCCAAACATCTGCTTCAACACAGTTCTGGAATATTTGAAGAAGAAGGCTATGCGCTGACTTGATAGCCTGGTATAAAAGCAAAAGGGATAGATATAAGAAAGAACATGTCCAGCAGGACTCTATAAATATTATGGATCAGAGCCAGTAGAAGAGCAAGCAGCAAGAACAGAGTGGAGCTGGAAGCTATTGGGGCATGCCTGTGAACCAGTCAGTCAACAGTCTTCTCATACAGATTAACTACAGTCTAGCATCTCACATTGGTAGCAGAAAGCAAAGCCCTCTTCCTTCCAACATTCACTGACCTCCTAAAGTAGTGTGAGCTCCTAGCCAGATATCATTACAAAGAGTTTGAAGTAAATAACTCATAAGAGCACTGTATGTGATTTCTCTGGAGATGGGAATTAATCACCACAATAAATAGAAACTGAAGTTACAAAACTGGTAACTTGTAAAGACTAGAGAATGATATTGGATAAAAGATGAACTCTTTAATAACTTAATTTTTCTAGCCATGTGCATATACTAACATGAAATAGTTTCTCATGTATTACTGGAGATACAATAGACTTTTTGGTACACCTTTTTTTTTTTTTTTTTTTGGTTTTTAGAGACAGGGTTTCTCTGTGTAGCTTTGCGCCTTTCCTGGAACTCACTTGGTAGCCCAGGCTGGCCTCGAACTCACAGAGATCCGCCTGGCTCTGCCTCCCGAGTGCTGGGATTAAAGGCGTGCGCCACCACCGCCCGGCTTGGTACACTTTTTTGTACAAAAAAATACAGTCTGTGTGTGGTAAGGCCAAAGAATGATCCCTCTAAGTCCACATCTAGTGAATGTTATCTCAAATAGCAAACTAGACTTTGTATATGCAGTTAATACTAAGACATGGTTATTCTGGTTAATCCAGATAGACCTCATGTAATCACAAGGTCTCTAATAAACAAAGAAGGTGAGGAGGAAAAGAGCCAGAGGGACGTGTCACCAGAAGAATGGCCAAAGTGATGAAACATGGATGGGTCTGAGGATGGGGGATGCTCACTAACTGCAGCAGCTTCTAGAAATGGATAAATACAAGAAAATGGATTCTCCCTGGAGACTCCAAGCAGAAATTACATTGCTTTGACACTGTGACTTTATCCTCTGTGAAAATTCTACATTCTAGAATTATATGATAAAAAGTTTTACATCACAAGTTTATGATGATTTGTTACAGCATAGAAAGAAAATACACTTAAACAAGAGTGAACTCTTCGTGATATTCTCTTACATTAATGTGTATTGTTTCCATATCAGTTTTTATACTCAAAATTTTAAAGACTAGCAAAAGCATGTGCTGGGGATGCTGTGAATGTGTTGCTCTGATTGACTGATAAATAAAACACTGATTGACCAGTAGCCAGGCAGGAAATATAGTATAGGCAGGATAAGGAGAGAAGAGAATTCTGGGAAGAGGAAGGTTGAGTCAGGGACACCAGCCTGCCTTCCAGGAAGCAACATGTAAAGGCAACAGGTAAAGCCTCGGAACACGTGGCAACATATACATTAACAAAAATGGGCTGAGTTCAAGTGTAAGAGCTAGTCGGTGGTAGGCCTGAGCTAATATCCTAGCAGTTTAAATAATATAAGCTTCTGAGTGATTATGTTATAAGCGGTTGTGGGATCCATGGGGCTGGGCAGGACTGGAGAAAACTTCAGCTACAAGCATGTTTTTAAACCTTTGCTCCTTCTATTCAGAAGGGTGAAGAAAGAAGGATTGGTACAGGGGCTTTTTCTTTCTTACTAATTCACAGAGTTTCTTCTGAAGTCTCACACCTGGGCAGATTCTAGACTAATAGTGACCTGCTCTCAGGAACAGAAGGCACCATGATTTAATACCTTAAAATATTTTCAGGAACTACTTTTTTACACTTAGGGTTATTTTACTGTTGTTTATGTTTGTAAAGCACACATGTATAAAAAGTTTCTTAGCTATGCAACTGACTTAAACATTTTTCGTCTTTTAATTTGCATAACCTGTGCTTTACTATTCTATAAAACCACTTCTGCTCTGTTACTTTAGGACATTTCTATGCTGTTATCAACAAGGTTCTTTGGATTTTAAATCTTAATAGGACAGTCTGTATTCCATCCCCTTAGCCTCAAAGAACTGGTACACCTATCACATCTCTCTTTCTGTCAATTATTTCATTGTCAGACAGACATCACACAGTATATAAGGAAGAATATGAACTGAGAATCAAAATATCTGGGTCGAAGACCTACCTGAGTAACCAACTCTTCCAGGTGTTACTCTGGGAAAGTCATTTCATGAGGATAGAGCATACATACTCCTTAAGCAATAAGAGGATTGGCAGTATTAGTGCTCTCCAGATTCCAAGGCCTACGGTGACCAAGGCAAGTCTATGCTCATCACGGAGAAAACTTTCAGTCACACCAAAGCTAAACCAAGATAGTTAACCAGTTACCAGATCCTGGTAATATCCATAATTCAGCAACAATGTGTTCAAGTCCTTACTTTTCTTTTTCAAGGTTTTGTTTCTGTCATTATTCTCAGACATCTGTATTCCAAAACCAGAAAAGAGTCAGTAAGCATCTCTAATTTGATCAGGAGTCAAAGAGAGACATATTTCAGTTGCTGATCCAATACAGTTTATTTATCCAGTCACTTCCCCTGGCTCACATTTCTGGAAGTCCCAAGGTCATATCTCTCTATTGACTTTATTTTGCCAGTGAACTGTAATGCAGGAAATCACGTTGTTTAACTTGTGTTCCTTAGGCATTTTTTAAGTACTGGTTTATTAACAGCACTGCAAATACATTATCAAGTTCTCATGAGATAAGTTAAACATGTTTTTCAATAAACAGAAAAGTATCCAACACTTATTTAAGCAAAAATTTTCTTTGGGAAGAAAATTGTTTGAAAACTGAAGATGAAAAAATTTGAAAAGCTTTCAAAGTTTACCCCCCAAAAAAACTTCCCAAACCTGAATGTGTTCCTTCCAAAAAAGGAAGACAGAATCAAAATGAAAGCGACAACATCAATGAGGCATCATCTTTCTGTTGACTACACTATAACTAAAGGTGGTAAACACAACATACCCATGGCATAGGGAAAGGAAAGCAGTGAGCTTGCTTTTCATCTCTTATTTTTTTTATTCTTTCATTTTACATACCAACCACAGATCCCCCTCTCTTCCCTCCTCCTACCCCCCAGCCTTCCCCACCAACCCATGCCCCATTCCCTCCTCAGACAAGGTAAGGCCTCCCATGAGGAGTCAGCAGAGCCTGGTACATTCAGTTGGGGCAGGTCCCCCTGCATCAAGGCTGTGTTAGGTGTCCCACCACAGGTAGTGGGCTCCAAAAAGCCAGCTCATGCATCAGGGATAGATCCTGATCCTATTACCAGGGGGCCCTTAAGCAGATCAAGCTACACAACTGTCTCGCTTATGCTTAGTTCAGTTCCATGGAGGTTCCATGGCTGTTGATCTAAAGTTCATGAGTTCTCACTAGTTTGATTTGGTTGTCTCTGTAGGTTTCCCCATCATGATCTTGATGCCTCTTGCTCTTAGAATTCCTCTTCTCTTTCTTCAACTGGACTCCTGCAGTTCGGCCTGGTGCTTGGATGTGGATCTCTGCATCTGCTTCTATCAGTTACTGGATGAAGGCTCTACGAAGACAATTAGGGTATTCATCAATACAACTACTGGGGTAAGCCAGTTCAGGCATCCTTTCCACTATTGCTAGTAGCCGACGTTGAGGTTATCCTTGTAGATTCCTGGGAACTTCCCTAGCACCTAGTTTCTCCCTATTCCCATGATGTCTCCCTCTATCACGGTATCTCTTTCATTGCTTTCCCACTCTGTCCCTGTTCCAGTTTGACTATCCTGTTCCCTTATGTTCTCATCTTCCATCCCATACCCTCCATTACCTCCCTTATCCCCAGTTTACTCATGGGGATCTCATCTGTTTCCTCTTCCCAGGGCGATCTATGCATCCCTCTTAGGGTCCTCCTTGTTACCTAGCTTCTCTGGAACTGTGGGGTGTAGTCTGGTTATCCTTTGCTTTACATCTAGTATCCACTTATGAGTGAGTACATACCATGTTTGTCCTTCTGAGTCTGGGTTACCTCACTTGGGATGATATTTTCTAGTTCCATCCATTTGCCTGCAAACTTCATATTGTCATTGTTTTTTACTGCTGAGTAGTACTCCATTGTGTATATGTACCACATTTTCTTTATCCATTCTTCAGTTGAGGGGGCATCTAGGTTGTTTCCAGGTTCTGGCTATTACAATAATGCTGCTATGAACATAGTTGAGCATGTATCCTTGTGATCTCTTACTTAATAGACATTGGTAGGTTTAAAATATCATCATATAAGGTCTTTTTCTTTCTAATGCTCTGTTCAGAAACATTTCTCAGAAATCTATCTGTATTTAGCTTCTTATTTCACTTTAGATTTCAGTTTTCAAGTGACACAAACTCTTCTGTTTTGTCAGTTTCTACCCTAGGCACACCAATTGCTTATTCACCCACTTGTTCCCCAAACAAGTACTCATTCACATTATCTACAGATCTCTTCTAACTGCATAGACTCCTTTTACCTGTAAGGAAATTCCTTATACATCTAATAACTGATTAAGGAAATACCTAATACTGAACAATCAAAATTTAGAGACTTACCCTATTCCCATAGACTAGACGCTAGAGAAATAGGCAAGGAACATGAACCATTTTTATTCAGGAAACATGGTATGAAATAAATTCTTAGGAGTTATATAAGCACTTGGGAGTCTTACCATCAGCAGACCAGAGAAAAAGAGTGGAGGATTTCTTCTTCATCCAAATGTACCATCTTCAAAGTAGCATCCCACCCTATAGTCAGCTATATATCACCCTTCCACCCATCCTCCATTTTAAAGATTATGAGTAAGATCTAATTGTCCTTCATTTCTCAAGTATCTGCCTCCGTCATTTATCACTTCCACCTATGGGAACCCTATGCAGAAATACTAGGAAAAGGACTCAGGGGAAGAATATTTCCTTCTCACAGATAAAAGCCTAAAATATCTAGGCTCAGTCTCTATAAATTGCTTACATGAATATGTGTGTGTGTGTGTGTGTGTATGATTACAGATATAAATCCCAGTGCATTATATTTAGCTGAATAGGGAATAAAATGCAAAGAGGTTTCTGTAAAATAAGCCTAGTAAGCAGGCAGTCTTGTTTTTAGTGAGCCAAAATATCTATTTATATTTCTAAGCTGCAATTAACTCATTTAAAAGATTGTTTAGCATGCAGGCAGTTTACCGATACATCAAGTCTTTTCTCGGTATCAATTTTGTTCCATTATGTCTCTATTTTTAAAGAAGTCTTGATGGATTCTTTTTGATGACCCTCTTTCCTAGAAACATGAATAATTTTGTCTGGTTGTCTGTGTCATTTAGAGCTATGACATCTAGTCGCAACATTTTTGAGGATGTAAATATATATGTATGTATGTGTGTATGTATGTATGTATGTAATTAAATGAAGCCATCTTTGCCGATTTCTTTCCTACTTCATATATTAGACAGAAACTGTATGTCACAGCACTGACAGAAGCTTTTGTTAAACATCCCATTTGGAAATAATTTGTTTCCGGTTCATCATCCTTTAAAAAGTTATGGCATATGTGTATTAATTTTCATCTTCCTTGAACTAAAATTATCCCCTTCCTCTTGATTGAAAAGTATGGACTTTGAGCTAGATATACTTCTATTCCTGGCCTTGGTCTTTGCTTGAAGACAAAAGTTGAGCAAGCTTCTTAAGCTCTCTAAGATCTCTAATGAGATGATAACATTCTGTAAAATTATTGGGGCTTCTTATTTGGCACTATTAGCGTTTTATACTGCACATATTTTTGAAATCAGGGTTTCTGACTGGCTTCGATCTGTGTATATAACTGAGGGTGGATTTGAACTTCTAATCCCCATGCCTCCAATCTCCAGTGTTCTGGGATTACCAAACCTGTTTTTTGAATGTTGGTCTTAGAATAAAATCTATGGCACTGTACATGCTAAGGGACTACTCTACCAAATAAGATACATCCTCATACCTACACCACATAATTCTTTGTTGTAATAATAGTATTATTGGATGGCATATATTCACTTGAAAGTACTATATCTTCTGATCCTGAACACCAAAATCTCTCCAAATGTTAACAAAAGATCATTGAGAACTACTGTTTCATAAAATTATTGGTTGAGCCTGCCAAACATGGTTTAATAAACAATTAAACATTAATATGCCTTAAAATAAAGTATAAGGCATTATCTAGAATGTTGTATGTCTGTAAGTGTGTGATGTATGTAAATGTGTATGTATTTTTTAATATGTATGTACTAGCCAGACATTGATATCAGGTGTCTTTCTCACTGCCTCTCCATCTCATATACTGAGGCAGTCAAGGTCTATCACTGAACCTAGTGTGCTCAGATTCTGCTAGGCTAGTTGTCCAGCTGGCTCCCAGGATCCTTGGTCTCAGTCTCACACTGCATAACAAAAGCTTTGAACACCAAGGGGCTGGAGAGATGCCTCAGCAGTTAAGAACACTTGTTGCTCTTGCAGAGGACCCAAGTTCAATTCCCAGCACCCACATGGTAGCTCACAACCATCTGTAATTCTGATTCCAGTGGATCTGAAGTCCTCTTCTGACTGCCATGGGTACCAGGTATACCCGTGGTGTACAAACATACATGCAGGCAAAACACATAAGAAATAAACATAAACACCAAGCCATATTCCCATCCTTAGTTTAGTACTTCTCCACACTGTAGTACCTTCCTAGTCTCTGGAATCAAATACCTGACAGGAAAAAAGGAAGAAGGCCTTACTCCACAAGATTTCAGAGGAGGGCAGCCCAGGAAGGTAGAGACGGCACAGCGGCTAACGCAGCTTGGTCTGTGGTGATGGGAGCTTGGAGCTTTTCATGTCACAGCAGTGATGGAGAAACAGAGAGTCGAGACAGAAAGCAGGAAAGCTATAAACCTCCAGAAATGGCACTGTTCCTTCCCATGCCCAAACCAAGTGCACAACCACAGAAGCCTCTGGGAGACATTTCACATGCAAACCATAACATATATAAAACATACAATAAACTGGATTCATATAACAGCTCTGGATTCACAAGAATAAAACACCACCATATGGTATAAAAACAAAGAATGAGAAACCACTGAGAACAAAAAAAAAAGCAAAAACAAAAGACGGCCTAATTATAAAAAAGCTTTGGTCATCATTTAAGTGGGAGATAATTTAGTGTTAATTTGATTGCAATTATAAGCACTTAGTTATGTTTATTTTGAGACAGGTAAGACCAGAATGACTCAAAGCACATATTATTTTAGCAAATATCAGTTTCAACACTGGTTGGCATTTTATCTTTTAGTTTCGTGAAAAGGCAGCCATGCATTCAAACTAAATGCAAGACTGGTTTCTAGCGGCTGATTGAGGGGATCCCTGGAGATATCCAGACAGGGAAGTTAACCACACAAAGAGATAAGAATGAAAAGCCAGTGCCCGTTGACTTCATCAACCTGGATCAGATTTCCCAGAGTCTAATCAGTTATTCCCAGTGTATTTAAGTCCATCACAATTTGGGGGGAAAAAGTTTCCTGGTGTAATACAAACTTCTGTTGCACAAGGAAGCATAATTACATTGAAACTCAGCTCAGGGTACACATCATTTCTTCCAAGAAAATGGGTTCTAGAGAAATGTTTCCTGTACTAGCTTAAGGGCCTAAGGTTCATTTGGGCTACTCCTCACCTCTGGTCCTGGTTGTGGGACAAAGGTCATTTAGATTACTAAGCCACCTCTGCTCTTGGTTGTAGGAGCTTGATATGGTCTGGCCCAATAGATAACACAGATCACCAGCCTATTTATCACTCCCAATTCTCAGCTTTCTGTATGGAAAAACAGGTTTTTCATCTTTTCCATTGGAAAGACAATCATGTGTGTTTAACATTCCTGGTTTCTCTGAAGATCTATGGGCACAAGGACCTTTGTGCTATGCTTCCAACAGCTGATAATGTAGAAAAGGTTCAGCATAGTTAGACAGATGTGAGTTAAAATCACAGTTCTGTCATTGGTTGATCCAGGAACTTAGGAAAGTTTACAACCACTTGGGTTCTGTTTTCTTACCCCGAATATTAAGGAATAACAATAAAAATGCCAGTTGATGGCGTTTTATGAGTGATTTCTCACCAAAAACGGAGATGTAAACAGAAGGAGCAGAATGCAATCTTTGACCAATGGCATTAGTAAGAGTTATTATCTACTATCTACCTGCTATGAGTCACTCATCAATCTAAAAGTATGACTCTTTTAATGTTAAAAAACAAACAACATCAAAGCTAAGACAGACAGAAAAGTACTGTGAAAATGGTACACAGCTACTCAAATCCCCACTTTAAACCATCACCAGAGTTCTGGCCCACTTCACATGATCAGAGATTAATGAAGCTAGAACTGGGGCAGTCCTCAGGCTTATAATGATGACTTTTCTCCTTTTCTTTCTTTCTTTCTTCCTTCCTTTCTTTCTCTTTTTTCCCATTTTCTTGAAAAAGCATCTTCCTATAGAGTCCAGAATGGCAGCTGAGTTCACCATCTTCCTGCCTCAGATTCCCACATTCTGTGATTTCATATCTATCACCAGACATGAATTTAAACTGTCCTCACTAATAAAGTGTCATGTTAATAAATAGAAAAATAAAGACAAAAAGACACAGACAAAGTAATTCATTTATCAAACTCTAGAGACATAGTCTTCTGAATATTGAAGCTAACTTCCACTATTTCCTTCCTGGGTGACTTTGGCCAGTCACTTACCACTATTTTACTTTCAGTCATGACGAATGACAACAGAATTGTGAAGCATTTATCTAATTATTCTCCATTAACAAAAACTCAGGAGTCAGATATTGGGGTAAACACTTGAATGATCATAAAAGTGACAGGGAAACAACCAGTGATCGCCTCTCTCTCCTTTCTCAATCCAAAAGGGCCAAGAATCTTTCTAAACCCCTCACTACTACCTCCTGTGTCTCTCTATATGTCCTCAGTTCTCCAAAACCTCTATGGCTAATTTTGGTCAGCTAGCAGCTAGCTCTGTCCTCTAATTCAAAGTAAACTGTACTGTCAGTTTGGGAATATCAGACTAAAATCAAATATTCCACAACAGAATTGTTTCAGCAGCTGATAATAAACTTCCCTCAACACTGAGCATCGGAACATGGTCCAAGAATGGAGTCCTGCAAGGGAAGTTCAGAATACTTGTTAGAGAACTCCAAGAAAA
Source organism: Peromyscus nudipes (assembly GCA_902168325.1). NCBI lineage: Eukaryota > Metazoa > Chordata > Mammalia > Rodentia > Cricetidae > Peromyscus > Peromyscus nudipes. The sequence goes on along the minus strand of CABHPH010128875.1, from coordinate 63 downwards.
CAAGACAAGAGTCTTATGATCTCAGTTTCTTCAAAACATGAAATTATTCTTGGAACCCAGGTG
>CABHPH010128873.1:0-14078 GCA_902168325.1 Peromyscus nudipes | reverse complement strand
GGAGTTTTAGAGGAGCCAGGGTTACATAGTGAGAAGCTGTCTGTCTGGGGTCGATGGTGGGTGTGGGTTGTCAAGGTGATTGGAATACAGGGAAACACAATTCTGTGCCAGGGAACACTTGGTAAAGGGTGTAGGGCCTCACAAGATGACTTGAGCCTCTTGCTGCAGGCCTGTGATCCCGCTACTCTTTGTGTGTGTGTGTGTGTGTGTGTGTGTGTGTGTGTGTGTGTGTGTGCACTACATACATGGGAGAGCCCACAGAGGTCAGAAGAGCAGTCAGAGCTGTAGGAACTGTAGTTACAGGCAGTTGTGAGTGATCACGTGGAAACTGAGCCTGGATCAGTAAGTGTTTTTAACTACTGAGTTATCACTGCAGGCTCAGCCCAGCCTACTCTTGAGGTTGAAGCAGGAAGATGGAAAGGTTAAGGCTTCTCTGGATTACAGAGCAAGTTCAAGGCCATCCTTGGCAACTTAGTGAGACCCCGTCTCAAGAATTTAAAAACAAGGGGCCAGGAACTCTGGGGATATAACTCAGTGAGACGTTGTTTGCCCAGAGTCTGTGAGATTCAATCTCCAGTGGGAGGGGTAACTAAATGTACCCTAAATAGAGGGGTGGGGTGCTTATTTCCTGGGCCTAGAGTGTATAAAGAGAAAAGGCATGGGGAGGGTCAACAACCTACCTAGTTGGGGAATTGTTAACAAACAAACCTAGGAAGCCATGTAAGGGGAAGGGCAAAGGCCAGTAACAGCATTTTCCCTAAGCTTTGATTTTCCCTTGCAGGCTCTTGTGGGGGGGGGAAGTGGGAGGGTTTAAACAAGGGAGTAACAGGTCTGATTTTGGGAAGAAGGTCATTTTTGGAGGTGTGCGTAATGGGCTGGGAGGTGAGAGAGAGCAGCAGAAACCAGGTCGGCAATCTTTCCCAGAAAAGACAAACTCTCAAGGCCAACCAGTCTGAGGGAGAGACAGATGTTAGGTGGAGAGGTAGAGGCAAGAGGCTCATCTGTTCTGTGTGTGTGTGTGGGGGGGGGGGGGGATGAGATGTTTAGTAAATGCTAAGTAAAGGTCCCAAGGAAATTTAAAATATTTTATTAAGTTTTGTTTCGTGTGTGCATGTGAGGAGCTCGCACACGCCACAGAGTGCACGTGGAAGTCACAGGGCAGCTTGTGGGAGTCTGTTCTCCCCTTCCACTCTGGGGGCTCAGGGATTGACCTTGGGTCATCAGGCTTGGCAGCAGGCACCTTGACTTGATGGGCCATCTCACCAGCCATCGGATACTTTAATCTCAGCTCTGAGTCCTTCCCAACACCTTCCATCATTCTCACTTCCACACCCTCCTTTAGAAGGCGCCCCTCACGGGACAGTGCATGTTACCGAAGGGGGTGGCTTGTCACTAGTCCTGAAACATCAGAGAGAGCAGCATCCAGAGCGGAGGCAGCAGTCCTGAGGTGAACTCTTCCTCAGATAAGAATCACACCCACTACATGGTCAAATCCCTTGAACAAGGGGCCTAAATGTCCACGTTTGTAATCCAGAGCACAGAAGTTAAATATCCGTGTATCCTTGGTACGGACCTCATTTCTTTTCCAACTCACTTCAGACTCAGACTCCTCTCTCTCTCTCTCTCTCTCTCTCTCTCTCTCTCTCTCTCTCTCTCTGTCCTTCTTTCTTTCTTTTTAAATAGGGTCTCACTGTATTGCTCAGTCTGGTGTCAATCTGGAGACCCTCCTGTCTCACCATCCAAGTAGCTGGATTATAGGTATATGCCACCATACCAGGCCTCTGACTTCTTTATGCTGAGCACAGGACAGGGTGTCAGAAACACAAAGAATGGTTAATACAGGACTTCTGGGGAACAGTTCAGAGGGCAGGCCTGGAGGCCAGGTGAGTGATAATAAGCAACAAAGACAGCTAACGTGCCTGAGGGCTCACTGCATGCCACACTGTCTGAGTCCTTTATATGTGGTGATCCCTTTCATTTTCACCTATTATTATTATCTATCTCTGTGTGTATTTCATATATATATAATGTATATATATATATGCATGCTTTCATGTGTGGGCGCATGTGTGTGTGTGTGGGTGTGCATGCATGTGTGTATGTACATGTAGAGACCAGACGTTAACATAGAATGTCTTCCTCATTTACTCTCTGCTTTACTGAGGCAGGGTCCCTCAGTGAACCTGGAGCTAACCAGTTTAAGCTAGCCTAGCTAGCCAGTTTGCCTCAGGTCTCTACCTCCTGAGTGCTGGGATTACAGCTGCTGTCCATGCCAGCTGGCTTTCATGCGGGTTTGGGGGATGCAAACTCTAGCCTTTATGATTTAGCGGCAAGGGCATTTTCCACGGAACCATCTCCCCAACCCAACACCTACTATTATTTTCATTTTACAAATGAAGAAAGGGAGGCACAAAGAATCTTAGCAACTTTTCCTCTATCACACTGGGCAGGTGGCGTAGCCAGAGGTTGCTTCTGTAACCTACAGTTCTGTGCTTATGTTGTGCTAGACATCTCTGGTCCCCAAAGGACAGTCAGAGGGAAGAGAGGTTCTGTCCCATCTAAGAGGACTGCCTTGGAAGTCTTCCTTCTGGTGCAATGCAGGAGCTTTCTTCCTCTCCTGTTCCACATCTTCACACCACTCCCCACTCTCCTTCTCCACCCAGGGCCTACCTGCATCTGGAAACTCAAAGCTGGCATCTATGATGAGGCTGTGATACTCCTGAGGCTGCAGGGCCAGGCAACCGTCACTGGGACGTACACTCCAAGAGGTATTCTCTGGGTTGGGAGGCTTCGTTCCCCGGCTAGGTCCTATTTCTGCCTAAGATGCCCTCTGACTCAGTTTTTAAGTTTCAGTATGGGGAGGTGAGGTACCCTTTGTACCTCATGGCAGCTGGGCTTAGCCTCTGATTAGGCCTGGTCCTCAACACCAGTTACAGACAAGACTCCTGAGAGTCTAGTGGTTCTCAACCTTCCTAATGCTGCGACCCTTTAATACAGTTCCTCATGTTGTGGTGACCCCCCAACCATAAAATTGTTGGTGTTGCTACTTCATAACTGTAATTTTACTACTATTATGAATTGTAATGTAAATATCTGTGTTTTCAGATGGTCTTAGGTGACCTTTGGGAAAAGGGTCATTTGATCCCAAGAGTGTTGACACCCACAGGCTGAGAACTGCTGCCTTAGGCTGATCTTGGTCCCCAACCCCAAGGCATGACCTAGGTTGCCCCATGTAGAGCTTCATGAAGCTGGCCAAAGCACCCCACCACCACTGGAGGCCGGGGGGGTGCTGAGAACCCCACTCCTCTCTACAGGGTCCTTTGTGTTCACATCACACAATGGGTTGTGTGACTGTCCACAGAACCGACCTTATGGAAGCCAGAGGACACCACCTACACCCATGTTCATAGCGTTTTATCACAGCTCCCTTTTAAGCCAGAAGTCCCCACCTCCTGGCAAAAGACAGGAGTTGAGGAAGCTCTGGAGCCCTCCAGGTCTGTGGGGGACACTCCTGGCTCCCTCAACCAGGTAGAAAGAAAGGAGTAAATATGTTGTCGGGGGAGGATCCTGGGCCCATGTTTCTGGAGAAGGCTCTTTTTTTATATACGTATATAATTTGAAACTTAACCGTTTCCTGGCAAACAAACACTTAATACCTTCTTCCAAATGACCTTGGAGTTCCGTAAAACAGTCGCTGTAGTTGAACAGATAGATGTTCCCACAGAGCAAGCACCATGGAGCAGAAACCATTTATGTACTCCTCTCAGGGGTCTGCCTTTACAGCTCCAAGTCTAGTCTGGAAAATCTTCCCGGAAGATGGACAGGGTGTTGGGCAACATGCCAAATCGTTCAGAGCCGACACTGGGGATGAAGGTGACTGACTGGATGGATGTAAATTAGAGATAGGAAATGTCTCTCTTGCATCTCCCTCCCACCTCCTCACCTTTCTCGGCCAAGGAAAAGTGTGTGTGTTGCAGGAGAGGAGAGCAGACCTAAAGATCCCTGAAGTAGACAGCTTCCCTCCTAAGACCAAGTTATTCTTGAGTCTTAGTTTCTTCGTCTGGGAAGTGGGAAGCCTCATCTTTCCGATTAGGGAAACTGAAATCTTAAAGCACCTTGCACAGTACCTAGCATTCAATAAGGAACCACGTCAATGCCATTGTCTTGATCATTTGCCTTTCAAGGATGCATCCTGCTCTGGGTACAAGCCCTCCTCCACCTCTGGGAGCTGGGAGCTGGGGATAGAAATGGAGGGGGTCCTCTAGCAGAGCCTTCTGTTGCAGACTTGCTGACTCCCAAGGCGTGGACCCCGGGGTTCAGCTACTCAGGTGCGCAGGTCAGGCCTGGAACCTACTGCTCGGGAGTTGTCTACGGAGACACGGGTGACAGGTGCATGAGATCACTGGGGGACTCTGCAGGCTTCAGCCCGCATCAGAAGGGGGCCTGACAGCCAGCCGGGCTGGCGGCTGCCCCGGGCCTCGAGCGGACTGCACACTCAGAGCCTCGCTCACCCGCGGTCCGCCCCTCCCGCCGAGCGCCGGTGCTCGATTAATAATCATAAACCCCCCGCTCACCCTCCTCTTAAAATTAATAACTCTGTAATTAGAGTCATTTCAGGAGCCTCTGGAGCCGCCGAGGCCAGCAGGGCCGCCGGCCGCCCCGCACCGTGGGCAGGAGTGAGGAGAGGCAGGGCGCGGGCGCGGCATCTGCAGGTACCGAATGAGAATTAAAATCGCTCTCGCCAATCCAATACACTTTTTATCAGCCATCTATCTGGGAGCCGGGCCCATTCATCATCCGAGGCATTCTCCCTGAAAACAAGACCCATTCAGATTTTATACAAATTATCATATTTATCATCGTCTCCAACTCCGGAGTAACATCTCCGCAAAGTGTCTGCGGTCTCCCCGGGGAGCCGCGCGCCTCGGAGCGCCCGAGCGCCCGCCGGTCCCCCACCCCCACCCCCCCGCCGAGTCCCTCCCAGGTCCCTCCGGAGCCCCTCCCACCTACCTCCTCCCGCCCCCGCGCTGGCCTTTGATCCGCTGTGCTTCCCCAGCTCGGGGTCCACATTTCCCCCAATCTCTTCCAGCTCTTCTCTCCTTATCTCAGCTTGGCCTTTGATCTCTCAGTCCCCACACTCACTCCCCCTCCACTTGCTGACCAGGGCCCAGTGGCCTACTGGTCTGCCCGGCCAGCTTGCCCTCTCTCTCTCCTCCCCCCTTTCTTTTTTCCTCTCATTCTATGTCTACATCTTTACTTCTCTCTCTGGTCTTCCTCCGTCAGAGTCCAGCTCATCTCCTATCCCCCTAGGAAAAATAGGAAACAAGAAGGGCCCTCTAGAATTGCTTGCTTAGACTTCTCTCAGGGGCTGCGGAAATCTTCCAAAGTGGGGCTCACACTAGCTGACTGCGGGGACCACTTGGGGCCCACATCCAGGAATGAAAAGAAATGGAGCAGGGCTGCATACATGCCAGACGTGGTCTCGAGCATGTAGAAAGCCGGCATGGCTGCTGCGCAGTTCACTGTACGCAGCAAACACAACACCACAGACCCCACTGCACAGACTACTACAGTTCTCTCACTGCACGTTCCCAGCTCCAAGTTCTCACCCAGCCTCCCACTGCATCATGTCACATACACAAACACAATGCTTAAATAGAACTCGGGGCACACACATATCTCAGTCTCCATACGTAGACGCAGCTCTCCACACGTAGACGCAGCTCTCCACATATTGCCTGGTGCATGCCCAGCTTTCTGCTGCATACACGGTCCCCCAAATACGCACAGGTACACAAACACACAAATGTGGAGATCTACAATGCTTTTTTCTCCGGCTCTCACCCCTCTCTCTCCCTCTTGTCATCCTTCCTCCCCTTCCCCCTTTCTTCCTCCCATCTTCCACCTTCTCCACACTGATCCCCCTCAGGTGGGCACAGGTCAGATATGGCAGTATCAGAAACATGTCTCCTTTGGGTGAGTGGGGGAGTAGTTTCCCTATAGCTAGTTGCCCATTCAGCCCTTGGATCCCACTTGCTCTGCTCTGATCCATAGGGTTAATGAGGCTTCTCCAGGTAGGAGGGCTTATCCAGACTCCAAGGGGAAGAGGTCACACATACAAAAGAGAGCAACAATATTCAAAACACAGGCTTCTGACTCACCCATCAGGAAGGGCTGCTTCCTTTGTAGGCCTGAGTCCTGGGAGTGGCCCTTTGGCTCCTCTGGGAACAGCTGGTCTCCAGCATTGTATTGCTGTCCACTTGACCTAGTGTGTTCTCGGTTTCCTAAGGGTTGCCTCAGTATGCTGCTGTGGAAGAGTCTGTAGTTGTATGTCCTGTGGGTCGTCGGTTGGCTTGTTCATTCATTGATTTGTTTGTTTATTCCTTAGTTGTTCATTCCAATAGCATCATTGAGTGCCTTCTCTGTGCCAGCTCAGGGAAGGGCATGAGAAACAACTCCTGTCCATGGTGGACAGGAGTTAAGGAGTTCCTGCCTTTGTGGTGAATCTAGTCTAGAGCAGTGTATCCGGAGAACTCCCGAGACACACTCAAGAGGATGTTCTGCACTGTGCTGTTCAACACGGTGCCCACTGTGTGTGGTTATAGAACATTTGAAATGCAGCAAGTGTGACTGGGGAACTGAGAGTGTGTATGTCCTCACGAGGGTGCAGTGGGTGCACTTGTGTGCTTGGAGGGGTGGTGTGCACTTGTGTTTTGGGAGGGTGGTGTGCACTTGTGTGTGCCTGTGGAGGCCAGAGATGGAGCTCAGGTGTTGTTTCCAGGTGCTTGGTTTTTTGGCAGGTTCTCTTACTGGACTGGAGTTACCAAGTAGGTTAGGCTGGCTGCCCAGTGAGCCATAGGGATCTGCTGTTGCCACCTCCCATCACTGGCATTGTAAGAACATGCTACCATGTCAAGTTTAAAAAAAAAAAAAAAACCCTGGGTTTTGAACTGAATTCAGGTCCTCATTCTTGGATAGTGAACACTTTACTAATGGAGCTATCCTCCCAGTTCCAAGAGTGCTAATTTTTAAATTTTAAATTTTAAAATTAATTCAATTGGCATATTTGATAGAAATGTGGCGAATGGCTACCATATTGCTTGGCAAAAGGCTAACAGGCAGGTTAATCTTCATTTTGTTAAATCTGACATGATATAGGTGAAGGAATTCCCCCCCCTCCTTCCCGAGCTTTGGGAGACCTGTGGGCCTGTCTGAAAAGTTTCTCTTCCTTTTTAGACCTCCAGTTTCCTAAATACTCTAAGAACCCAATGGCAGAGATGGCTCAGCAGTGAAAAGCTCTTGCTGCTCTTGCAGAGGACTCAGGTTTTGTTCCCAGCACACACACAGCAGCTCACGACTGTCTGTGAATCCAGTTCTAGGACATCAAACACCCTCTTCTGGCTTCCAAGACACCAGGCACTCATGTGGTACATCTGCATATATGCAGGCAAAACATTCATACACATAAAGTTAAAAATATACAGACTTAATGAAAGAATACAACCTACCCACACATGCATGAAAATAATTTAGTCAAAATCTGAGTCCCTAAAACAGATACATTCTAGAACTGTAGATAGAAGAGTAACTCCTTGCAAAAGAGAAATAATCTATATTGCATACTTTTTTGGTACCAAACACTGTTTTTTACATGATCTGTTGTATAAATCTTACCAGGGCTCAAATGTGCAGGAAGAGTTAGTTGAGAAGACAACAGAAATGGGCCTATGGGAGAGCCAGAGAGAGGAAGCCTCTTCTTTTAATATTCTGTGATGCTGGGCATGGAACCCAGCTTAGAGTGTGCTACACACATGCCTTACCACTGGAGCTCCACCAGCAGCCTGGGGAGACCTCTGAAAAGCACAGGGTTCCTCTGTCCAGAACACACTGGGCTGAGACGTAGCTCAGAGGCAGAACTGTTGTCTACAATGCATGAGGTCTTGGTTCAATTTCCAACACTGGGGAAAAAAGGAGACTATTGCCATGTAGAAAATGGAGCTGATGGTGACAAGTTGTCTGGTTAAAAAAATATGATTTTAGGGTTTGGTTGCTTGCTTATTTATTTATTTATTTATTTATTTATTTATTTATTTATTTGACACTTTGGTGCAGAGGCTCAGAGTCTGGGTCTCATGGAAATTAGGCATGTGCTCTCCCATTGAGCTACATCACCAGCCCAAGTTGCTTAATTTTTAAACAGCAACCAGACTGATTTTTACATGAAAAGCACTGGATGCTATTTAAAATAAAAGACAAGCAACCTAAAAGACCAATGATCAAAGGACAGATAAGCAAGGATAGCCATGGCCATTTTGTTTGTACATCATTGAAAGTCAACAGAAGCTGGGCTGGAGAGATGGCTCAGAGGTTAAGAGCACTGCCTGCTCTTCCAGAGGTTCTGAGTTCAATTCCTAGCAACCACATGGTGGCTCACAACCATCTACAATGAGATTTGGTGCCCTCTTCTGACATGCCATCAGGACACTGTATATATAATAAATAAATAATAAAAAAGTCATAGAAGTTATTGAAATCCCAATAATGTGGTTCATGCCAGGAATCTTAGCACTTGGGAGGTAGAGTTGGAGAACCAGGAGTTCAAGGTCATCCTAAGCCATATATTGAAGTTGAGGCAAGCTTAGGCTATATGAGACCCTGTCGCAATTTTTAAAAAAGCAATCCTAATGTCTATTGTTAGGGCTGAGTTAACAGACAACACTTTTCAACAGAATACTACGCAGCCTTAACCTAGAGAAAAGCATCTCTTCATGTGGAGACATGGAAAGATCGCCAAGATAAACAAGGAAAGAAAGCATGGAACAGGTGTGCAGTATCACGGACGTGTGAGAAAGAGCATGCATCCATGCACATCCCCATGGGACCCGCACAGATCAGTCCTGGATTGAGGCAGAAGAAACTGATTGCCTCCATGAGGGTAACGTGGATGGAAGGATCACTTGTTTTCCCTGTGTGCCCTTTGGCATATTGTAAGATTTGCTTTTGTCTGTTGAGACAGCATCTCATTATGTAGCCCAGCCTGGTCAATGTACAATCCTCCTGCCTCAACCTCCTGTTAAGATTCCAGGTGTGTGCCTCCAAATCCGAAGTCTGCTTTAACTTGCGCACTAACTCCATGATTCCTTACAGTTCAGGCTGAGCAAACCCTCCTGAAGACCAGCCATGGCTTTGGGCCACATGTTTCTAGGCTCTGGTCCTCACGGGGACATTTTTCCGAAGCAGGTGTTGTGAGTTTATCATACTGATGAAGAAACTGAGGCTCGTGTGGTTTGAAGTTGTACCAATGCTCAGAAACTATTTCGTGGTTGGGCTTTGATTTTACTCCTGCCTACCATCCAGAGCAGCACACAGCCTCTTCTCAGAAGATAGGGCGGTGTGTGTGTGTGTGTGTGTGTGTGTGTGTGTGTGTGTGTGTGTGTGATGATGATGATGCCAAATGTCAACATCAGCTGAGCCCATGTTCTGCACCAGGCATTTCCATAAGTCTTTCAGGCAACAGTTAGTCCTCAAAACAACTTTATGGATTAGATGCCATTATTACCCCATTTTACAGCTAGGGAAGTTGAGGCAAAGAGGTTAGTTAAGCTATCCAGTTACACTGGCTAGAAAATGGCTGAATTGAGAGCCTTCTCAATTTCATTTTCTAACTCCTGAACTGTTTCAATGCACAGAGAGAACATTGAGCATTTTAAATTTTTTATTATTTGTGTGTGTGTGTGTGTGTGTGTGTGTGTGTGTGTGTGTGTGTGTTCATGTGTCATTGTGGTGCTGGAAACTAAACCCACAACTTCTTCCATGCTAGACATGTCTTTTGCCAGTGTCCGTCCTTCCTTCCTTCCTTCCCTCCTTCCTTCCTTTCTTTCCTTTTTAATAATTTATTTAACGTTATTTTATGTGCATAGGTGTGGAGGTGGAACTGGAGTTACAGGCAGGTGTGAACTGCCATGTGGGTGCTGGGAATTGAACCCGGGTCCTCTGGAAGAGCAGTCAGTTCTCTTAACCATTGAGCCACCTCTCCAGCCCTACTTCTTTCTTTCTTATATGCCTGTACTGCCCCAAGACTGAGAGCAATGAGAGGCATCTCTATCTTCTAAGTAAATGTGAGTGTTGGACTTTAGGACCTTGGCTATTAATGACAAGAAGAGAATGTGGAGCAAATTCTCTTTCATTCTGTAAAAACAAAAAACAAACACCCAGGGAGAATTAGTGCTCCTCTTCTGTGGATGACATCCCAGGGACTCATATATCACATCACACACGTACAGCCTGACCTATATGAGACCTTATCTCAAAGAATAAAACAAAAAGAACTAACCCAGAAGTCCACTGTTAGAGCCTGGTTAAGTGACTTATACCATCTCATCAACCTTCTATGCAACCTTAACATGGAAGGAAGTGGAAATCACTGGGTTTAAATCAAACCAGCTACTCCATCATCTCTAGCAATGCCTCCAAGTCCTTGTGGCCACCGAGGACCTACAGGAGAAACCTTAAATAGGGACCAAACTGGAGGAGGAAGATATCCATTATAGTATCAGAGATGTGACGGGAGAACCGTGGCTTATAAGCAAGAGCTCATTCCATTGGCAGCTAGAGTATGACTTGAGGTCTGATGTCACTTTCTGTGCCCAAAGACTTGTCTCTATTCCAGTGGCTCCAAAGGCTCCAAGTTCCCCTGTATTTTCACCCACAATACCTTGGTCCTTCTGCCAAGCCTGCTCAAAGACCAGATGAAGAAGAATGTCCCCAAATTCTCCACCTTCCCCTGCTCTAGGTACCTAGCATTAATCCCAACACCCCACACATGACTAAGGAAGAACAAGCAGACAGGCCTTGAAGGAACTTTCCATACCCCTTCTCCCACATCCATGCTTCTGTTGGCCAAACAAAAGCTCTGGCAGGATCCAGATCAGTGGGCCTAGGGCAGCCAGAGACAGCCTTAGACAAAAAGGCAAGTTTGGCAACCGGGTGTACATCTAGGGCCTCAAGAACTGATTTTACAGACATTTATAAGGCACTTACAACACACATGACACTGTTCTAAGCACATTGTTAACATGTTAATTTCCTCTTGCTGCCATAACAAATTGCTACCATCCTTTAAAACTCATTTTATTTTATATGTGTATGGGTGTCTTGTCTGCATGTATATCTGTGCACCATGTGTGGGCCTCCTGCTCAAAGGAACCAGAACATGGCACTGGATCCAAGTGCATTTGACTGTTAAGCTGTCTCTCTAGCCCAAACTGTGAGCATCTTAAAGATTACATTATCTTACGTTTGGGGGTTCAGAATTTTAAACTATGATAGTGGGGCTTAACTTCTTCTCAAGACTCTGAGAGAGAATTCGTTTGCTTGTTTGAATCTTCTGGAAGCCACCTACATCCCATAAGTCATGGCTGTATCATTTCTTCCTATGCTTTTGTTCATATTTTTCCTTTGACATGTGTGTGTTTTCCTCTCAAGGATCTTTCTTACGGCATGAGACCCATCTATATAATCTATGATAATTCTTAATTATTATTATTATTATTATTATTATTATTATTATTATTATTGACAGGGTCTCACTATATATCCCTGGATGGCCTGGAACTGCATATATAGATCAGACTGACCTCAAACTCACAGAGATCCACCTGCCTCTGCCCCCCCAAGTGCTGGGATTAAAGGCATGCCCTACCATGCCTGGTAATCCAGGATAATTGATTCATCTTGAGATACTTAAATTTTGTTTAAATTTTATGTGTATGAGTGTTCTGCCTGTTTGTCTGTGCACCACATCTGTGCCTAGTGCCCAAAGAGGCCAAAAGAGGCATTGGACCCTCTGGAGTTGGAGTTATAGGCAGCTGCAAGCCATCATGTGGCTTCTGGGAAGCAAATCTAGGTCCTCTGTAAGAGAAACTAATGCTGAGCCACCTCTCCAGCTCCAAGCTCTAGTTGCTGCTTCTTCTTCTCCTTCTCCTCCTTCTCTTCCTCCTCCTCCTTTTTCTTTTTCTTCTCTGCCTCCTCTTCCTTTTGTTTTTGTTTTTCAAGAAAGGGTTTCTCTGTGCAACAGTCCTGGCTTTCCTGGAACTCAGTTTGTAGACCAGGCTAATCTCTAGATTCTTAATCACATCTTGAAAATTCCTTTTGCAAGGAAGGCGACCTATTTATATGTTTTGGACATTTTTAGGGCACCAGCCATTCTTGTTTCCACCATACCAAGTGTTAACTTGTCTAACCTAATGACAACCCCATGAAACAGACACTGTCCCCATTCTGCAAAGAGTGATCCCAAGATACCTAGAGGCTGTTTGCCCAAGGTCATACATACACTCAGGACACAGAAAAGCACATACAGTTCAAAATATGTCCCCTGGGTGTGTTATTATTAATAATAATAATAACTCTTTTTTTTAAGATTTATTTATTATGTATACAGCATGTATACCTGCAGACCAGAAGAGGGCACCAGATCTCATTACAGATGGTTGTGAGCCACCATGTGGTTGCTGGGAATTGAACTCAGGACCTCTGGAAGAGCTGCCAGTGCTCTTAACCTCTGAACCATCTCTCCAGCCCCAATAATAATAACTCTTAATCGCCACATGTTTGGAGGCCTGATCCACACAGATGCTCTGTGTCTACCAGTGCACACTCTGTCAGCTCACATGTCTATGTACTTTTCATACATGCACATATACTTCTCATGAATATGTAATCTGCTCATATATTTATGCACTGTAGATATAGGCATATATACCAAAGATCTGGGCACTTACATCTACAGTCATCCCCTTTGCTCATTTACACTCACATCACACTCAGGTGCACATGCCCTAAACACATGCCCTGCACGCTCACACTCATGTATCATATCTCAAGTACTGTCTATGCATGCTTATCATGCATACACGGCAGACATACTTTTGATAGTATTTGGACTTATCCTATTAAGATAGTATTAAAAACTACATAATGCCCTTTGATGTATGCACCCTACATAATCTATACATAATCTATACAACATATAGCCTCTAGGAAAAATGTATTGCACCTGCACTAAATACATGTACTTACTGTATGTGCACACACCATACAGCAGGTACTCAGTAAATACCTATGTGCCTATACTATCTAGACTTACCTCTCACCCACACGCACTGCACATACACCCATATATTACACACAGAGGCTCATTTATCTCACATACATGCTATAAACACTCAATGTACAACTCAAAACATCTTGCCCTGAATTCCCTATTCATGTGCATTTACCATGCATTTGTACTCCATATGCATCATGTATGGAGACCCTGAGCACACAGTACTGCACACGCACACACATACACACACACACACACACACTCACTGAAGTGCACACCAAATCCTTTCTTAATACATTTTATGCACACTTCCTGCAGTTGTAGAGAGGTGTACATCCTATGTAGAAATTCTAAATCCACACTGAATTCTCTGCTTCACTCAATAGATCACATAAGAAATAACCTCACAAATGTGCAAACTCGTTTGAGGTTTGGAGGCTCTTCCCTCAGACGTTCCCCGCATAGAAGTTCTGTTTATGCCCATTTTCCTGGGGAGGAGGCTGAGGCAGGAGAGAGGCGGGGCTAGCCCAGGGTCGCCCCGCCCCCACCCCGCCCTCAGCCGAGGTGTGATCAGCCCCCGGCACCGTATCCCTCATCCCCCATAGAAAAGTAGTTCCAATACCATGTTTGTTAACTAGGTTATCTAGGCTGTGGAAGATTTTAATGTTGAATTTTATAGCTTTACCACGCTCTGCCGTCCTTGTGAATATTGTAATATTGCATTTTTTACAAGTTACTCTTCTGTTAATGTTCCAGCTAGTAACTTTTATAATCCTCCTCAATGAAATTTTTTTGTATTCTTCCGCACCGTTAACCCCAATGGCGGCGCCTCGGCCCCTGGCAGGAGGCAGATACGAGATGAATTCCTCTTTAATCAGAAATAATAATAATAAAAACACACACGCGGCTACGCTGCCTCTCGCCCCGGCTTCCCTCGCACCGCCGCCGCCTCTCGGGGCCGCCTGTGGGC